>OZ020194.1:65740747-65955747 GCA_963971165.1 Philopedon plagiatum
CTTGTTTTATGTTAGCACAAATTATGAAAATTAATGATACTTATATATATATATATATATATATATATATATATATATATATATATATATATATACCTATATATATATATATATATATATATATATATATATATTATATATATAATATATATATATATATATATATATATATATATATATATATATATATATATATATATATATATATATATATATATATAATATATATATATATATATATATATATATATATATATATATATATATATATATATATATATATATATATATATATATATATATATATATATATGTATATATATATATATATATATATATATATATATTATATATATATATATATATATATATATATATATATATATATATATATATATATATATATATATATATATATATATATATATATATATATATATATATATATATATGCTAGACACAAGTCCAGGAGGTGGTGAAGAAAGACAGATCACCCTCAGCGCGGTGGTGAGTAAGACAAGGGATTTTTTTGCGAGTACTGAAACCTGGGTTACTGATAAATTACTGGAATGGATTGTTGGATAAAATCAAGGGTGCGAAATGTCGAAATTAACGCCGCTTTAGATGATGCAACTTTTACGATAAGTAGGACATATAAAATTTCTTTTATAACTAACGACAAGAAGTGCAAGAAGCAGCTCATCTGCAAGTAAAAAATAAATAGAAAGTCGAATAAACCGAAATCAAAAACTTCAGCTAAAACTAATATAATTGGTTTGTAATTACCTAAACGACATCATTATCGTTTTTAAAACGCCACCGATTCTTTTAGTCCACAGATAAACGTTAAAAACCTTTAAAGACTTTCTGCCTTACAGTATTTTTGCAATAACAAAAAATAAAAACAGTAACGCGCAATCGTTTACGTGTACTTGGTATATTTGGTTGCTTTTCATCTAAGAATTTTTAATTTTAAATCATGAAATGCGTCGCATGCGACGAGCAAAGGATACTTTAACCTGATTATATAAGAAAAATAATTTTATATCGCCCGCCAAATCTCACAAATCTAACTACTGGAACCAGGATTTCGGCAGAGAACGTTCTAAAATGTTCTAATTTTATCCAGCTGTCAAGTCACGTAGCAGGTCGGCTTTCGCCAGCCGCGATGCCATGATGTGATATGGGGAACGCGCAAGTAAAACCCCATCCAAGAGTGAGAAATAAAAAACAAGTACACTGGAGAGCAGCAGGTAAATATTATTTTGTTTTTAATTAATTTACATTAGTCACTATTTCAATTAACCTTTTAAAACCCGCCGAATCTTTTTTACGATAATTTATAAATACAAGTTAAATGATGTCAGATCAGGGAAATCTGATGCGTATTTTTAGAAATGTATTATCGTTCGTGTAGTTGGAGTATCGTTTGGATTCTGAATTTTCTTTTATTAGGTACAAACATTTTATTTAACAAATGTACTTTAACACAACAAAATAATATTTTTGGACGTATATCTTTTTAAAACCTAGTTTACTTTTAAACAGACCCATTGTAAGATATTTGTTTTTAAACATACCATGTCGTATTAATCAAAAGTATAATAATAATTTAAATTTCTGTAGTTTAAGTAGTTAACTTTAATAAGCAAACTTTACAACAAAATAATATTCAGTGAACCTATACCCTGGTATAGGTTTGGTACTGCATTAGTTTAAACCATAGAGAAAATATATAGTAGAGAAATAATGTCAATTACGAATGCGGCAAATTTACCGAGCTGAATCCGTAAACAAAGACGGTCCTCTGCGGGCTTGCGCATTGTCGAACGTTTGCCTTGTGATAGACAGGACCGTACTTCAAAATTTATTTCACATGACGTGAATCTTTTTTCGAGTAATAAATGCTAAATATATTACTTGTAATTATTCTTTTATTAATGATAAAAATGTAACCATTAGTGAGATTTTAACAAAAAGTGTATAGTTTGTTGGCTTAAATCTGAGTTTTCTTGCTATACAAAACTGTCGATAATTCCTCGAAAATAGCTCAGTTTATATATATACAGTGCGCCTCTTTAATGTCCCCCCTCTTAATTTTTTAAATGTTACATTTACAAAATTGAAAGTTGAAATAAAATATAAACATAGTATTCTAAACAATAGAAATAAAATATGCAACTGTTTTAAGAAGTAAAATAGTAAATCAAAAAAATTACATGTGTATATTTTATTGGATTGGCATCCTATCCTGTATAATTATTGATCAAACCAAGTTCTAGGGTAAGATGTAAATATTTTTACACCTATTTACAGTGTGTGCACTTGATACTTTGCTGAAAGCGCTACTACTTACGGCCCCATGTCAATCTAATCCACCGATATCTTAGCGATCCTTTGGCGAAAGCGCTTTTTTCTTTCGCCATCCCTTTTAAAATACTGCCCTGTACCCTAATCCACTAGTATTTTTAGTGCCCCTTTGACGAAAGCGCAAATATGCCTTTTGGACACACCCTTCTAAGCCACTGATATCTTAGCGATCCTTTGACGAAAGCGCTTTTTCCTTTCGCCATCCGTTTTAAAATACTCCCCTCTACCCTAATCCACTAGTATTTTTAGTGCCCCTTTGACGAAAGCGCAAATATGCCTTTTGGACACTCACCCTTCTAATCCACTGATATCTTAGCGATCCTTTGGCGAAAGCGCTTTTTTCTTTCGCCATCCCTTTTAAAATACTCCCCTCTACCCCAATCCACTAGTATTTTTAGTGCCCCTTTGGCGAAAGCGCAAATATGCCTTTTGGACACACCCTTCTAATCCACTGATATCTTAGCAATCCTTTGGCGAAAGCACTTTTTTCTTTCGCCATCCCTTTTAAAATACTCCCCTCTACCCTAATCCACTAGTATTTTTAGTGCCCCTTTGGCGAAAGCGCAAATATGCCTTTTGGTCACACTCACCCTTATGCAATATAGGGGAAGGAGGCATTGACACTATATATGACCTTCTTACACCATCTTACCCCTTATACACACACACCCCATCATTGCCTTTCTGACACCTTGACCACACTCAATATATGTCACTGACAAATATTTCAACTTCTCCGTGTGTGTATTCACTTCAACACCGGAGTGCATTTAAGATAAATTATATTTTTTACCTCCTATTCTTTCACATATTGATATCATTTAAATTTGGAATTAAACTTTGTATTTATGCCTACTTGTAAGAAATAGACTACGAAATAATTCCTTATATTTAAAAGTTGGATACATAATTGGCGAAACATATGAAATGTCTGTAACACTTTGTAAAGACTATTTTTGTATCGAAATAACAAGCTTCAGAGGTTCGCTATATTCGCCACCCCAACCAAAAATACCATAACATACAAATGACTGAGATTTTTTCGGCCCGGTTCTGATCGCCGCGTTGCGTCATTGAGTTCAACAACCACTTTTACGCGACGTCCCGAGTGCGCATGCTTCGAGTGGACCGTCGTTTAAAAATCTGACTGGCGCCCAATGCGTACAAACGCACTTTTTCCCCCATACATTGGACGGATTCAGCTGGTGTCGCGACTACGTTGTGATGGTCTAAATATATCTTGTCTGTGGTTTAAACCTAGTCAGGGCCAATCATTTTCAACGTTCAATAGTTTGCTGATTGAAACTGACAATTTTCATTGATTTGTGACTGCTGCAGAAACAAACCTTTCAACTTTCTTGGCTTCCTGCATTGCTGTGTTTTATAGTTCAAATTATTAAACTATTTTTCACCAATTTGTCAAGAACTTGGCGACCAGCTGATAGAACAGCACAAGAGAGTCCAGTCCATACATATTCTTGGGAACAATCACCCCGTAATCTCAAAACCGTTATTAACTAAATCAAAATGAAACAGCCATCCACACGCATTGTAGAACTAACTGTTTTTAATAATGATTTACTTAAAAACGCTTTTGAGATTACGGGGTGATTGTTCCCAAGAATATGTATGGACAGGACACTCTTGTGTTGAAGACACCACCAATTTAGAATTTTGAGCTCAAATTGGTATTAGTCTTTGGCCGTTATATCATTAACACAATCCTGTTTTCCTTTTCGGATCCTGTAGTACCAACGACAGGATCCAATTCTGCCAGTTACCTGGTAATATAATCCCACGTTGGCTAATAACTTCTAGTACCTTTCAGATCGTAATAATATTTTTTGATTGTCGTCTCCACTGGTACGTCACCGTTGGGACCTCAGACAGGTCCCAACAGTGGACCACAGGTAAAAGAATCGTATTCATAATACATAGATATTCTAGCATCCAAGAAACTTAAGAGCAAAAAACAGTCACTGAAATAAAAGAAAAACTTATCAAGAAAAAATGCAACTTCTTATTCGACAGCACTTTTAAAGATCATACATATTTTCTTACAATTCTGTGCAAATTTTTGTGATGAAAACAAGAATATTCTGACAGGATACCTATACCGATGGAATAATTTAAATTAAAATTACCCAGTGGCGGCTGGTCCTAAAGGGCACAAGGGCACGTGTCCACTCTAGATTTTCGACAAATAAAAAATCTTTTATCAAACGTCAAAAAGAAATAATACACCGCCGCGCCTCAATACCTCTTTCCTTGCATGTCACACCACGGCGAACGCAACCGCCGCGCTGGCGATCAAAACTTATTTCCGGGGACACAGTAGATTTGTCCCAATTTCATCATCAATTTTGGTGGCGACGACGCGACGCCGCGCCGGTCTATCCATTGGAGAATTAGGGTTAAAATCGCGTGCTATCGGCATCTCGATGTGCACAATATTTCGTGTCTCCTAGTGCTTGTTTATTGTTTGGATTTTTCGAGCGGCGTTGTCCTTGGCGCGGCGGCCGGAAGGGATTATTGCACAATTTTATGTTTAGTTTTCTTGATATTATATTAACACCTGAAGGCCCAATAATTTTTTTTGTGATCAGTTGAGGGATATTTTTTTTATTTAAATAGTTTATTAATTATTAGTAGTGCATTAGTGCGTAGTATTACTAGTAATTCTAGTACTGTGTATTTTGTTTTGTTCTTACTTTTGGGTTTTCCCGATCCGCCCAAAAAATGGAATCAGAAATAAACTCACTGCAATATTTATTACAAAAGACTGTTTTACAATTTTTTTAGTATTGTGTCCCCCCAAATAAAAAAGTCACGAGCCGCCACTGAAATTACCGATACTCCGATTTAATCGGTATCATCCGATAATTAAAATGATAATTCAGTTTATAGTTGAATGTAATTCGAAAAATTCGAGAGAAAGAATTTTAAAACACTGATAAGAAATGTAATATGAAAAAATAAATATTTATGCGTAAAGAAATTAAAAAATAAGAACTTAATTACCTAACAATAATATACTTATTAAAGAGTCAATAAGTAGTAAGTATACAAGTAAAAACTAAAAAGGATAAACCAACGTGTTTTGCTCCGCGCAACAGCAAAACCGATACCAATAAAATGGGTTACTCAGTGACTAGCACGTTGATGGACAGTACTGCAATAGCAGTAACTTTAAAGTGATCTGACTGGACACTCACTGCTAATGCATTAATTATATTTCCCCCTTAAAAAATCATTTCTGCTATAGCAGTGTGTTTATCCATTGTAATCCATATCTATTTATGTTTACTGTCCCCTGGCAACTTTATAAAACTTTGGGCACTGTCCCTCTAGAGCAGAAGTTGTTCTGATTAGTGACAGGTGTTTGTGTTGCTATGGAAGGAATAAATGCGCGCGCCCACACTGCTATTACAGTAACGGCCGATTTAGTTTACATGGTTGTGTCCCCCGAGGGGAACACACGCGCAAACCTGCATTGCCCTACTTCTTTTGAGGTTTTTCATGAATAACTAGTTTTTATATATTTTATGTTTTGTTACATAGAATAAAAACGATGCCAATTTATTTCAAATTATTCCTTTACTTGCAAAAAACATACACTGCAATAGCAGTAATACTGTCACACAAAAGCACATAAATTAACTGCTATTGCAGTATCACTGTCCCGTCACATCCCAAAAAGTCATGTGATGGGTCACAACTGCTATAGCAGTATACATCTTTGGTCACGTGATTCGCCTTTAAATGACGTTATTATTACCTGATTAAAATATCATGATAATCGGTCCACTAGTTCCTGAAATATGGCAGTGACTTTCTGAGGTCACTCGCCCATAATCCACTGTCCATCGACGTGCTAGTGACGAGAAACATCGGTTCTACACTTGTATCGTACTATGAATTATGAACGGTAGCGCGATATAGGTAATATTACGGTAATAATTTGAATTATAATACGATTATGAAAATAATTCATAAATCTATTAATTCGATTTCTAAAATAATACGATTCTGTCCACCACTATTAATAGGATATTACCAGGCTTAGTTAAATTGTGTAGTTATTAAATTTCATTCAGCAGTTTGTCAAGAAACGTATATATGAAATAAGGTTTATCGTTCAGATTCACTAAGAAGGTTTAAAAGTACTGGTTTGAATCTTAAATTAGGATCTTCTGGCTAACTAGTTATGTTTTGACAGGTTTTTGTTCCAACTTTGTTTATAAGTCGTCATTAAAAACATGAATTATTCCGATATTTCATCAAATTGCTTGGTTTTCAAATGATTTTCATCTTGAATGAATTTAGTTCAATATTATTGTCGAAACCACATAACAAAATTTTCCATTTTTCATAAATTTGCGAAAACCCTCAAAAACAAATTCTAGTATTATTATAAAACTTAGTTGTCTTATTCTTATACTTGTCAGTTTCAAACTTTTGATTGCAGGCGCGGCCCGTGAAATTTTAAAGTTGTATATCTCTAGCTAGAACACGCAGTTGGATTTGGGGGACTAATTCGAGATTTGGGGGGCTTAGCCCCCCCTCCAAGCACCCACCTATAACCGCGTATGAATAAGGGGTACTATTTTAAAGGGGTATCAAGTTCTTACACTCACACAGTTGTTACTAAATAAATGTAAAAAAATTCCATGAGTGAAAAGGCACTTATGAAACGCTTGCTTGCCCTCGAAACAAAAATATTTTGATTTTCTGATCAGTAAGACTCACTATATTATAAAATTTATTCATTTGCGTTAAAAGTGTTTGGCAAAATGCTGCAAAATTGTAAATTTGTTTTAAGGATACATAACTTTTTTCAATTCGTAAAAAAGAAAATTTTGAAATCATCTTATAAATATTCAGAATAGTATTGCATTTTTTTTAATTAATAGCAATACCTATCACTAAAAATCAAAATTAAGCCCTAGGGCATGTGAGTGCTGAATGAACCAACCATATTTTATCTATTACTTTATTAGAAAATGATTAAGAGTTAACCTACTCTAATATTTATGTTTTTTATAGAACTGTGCTTCGGTAAGGAAAAAACAACAAACAATTTTGATTTAGGTAAACACAATACCCATACAGTAATCATCGTCTTATATACTTGTATTTTATGTGTCCCATTTTTGCAGTTTTAATGTGTTTCTGTTACATGTTTCGTTTTATTTCTGTAATATTACACAGTTCTATTTATATTGTATTATAGTCCATGCACTGTGATTAGGATAACTATTTAGTTTGCATTCTTATTTTATGTAATTTTCATAAAAATAATTAATTTGCAAGTTCTTTTAATTATATACTTATGCATAAATGTAACACAAAAACAATTAAATATAAAAGAGAAAATCTTTTACGGCGACGCTCATTCTAGTAAGTTCTGTATACCAAACTGGATGGTTGCTACAACGTAAGAAACATCAGTAAGCTTTACTATTATATTGGCTACACTAGACGTGTGTTATAACTTCTGCTAACCATCCATTGCTACAGGTGCATCTATACATGAATACCACGAGAGCACCGTTGCGGACGTCACCGTGAACATGCTGACGACGTCGGCGACGACGTCGCGTCGCCTCGAACATCGCCAAGGACCTCGCCGCGAACGTTAAGATTGATTATTTAAAATAAAAGAAAGTTTGGAACTGGCTTATGCATTAATGATACTAAAATAATAAAGAATCTTGATGTAAATCACCAATGCAATGTTCGCTTGAGCGCTATCACCGAGATTTGCGGAACGGCGGCGGCGGCGATGTCATTGTTCATGGTGACGCTCTCGAAGACGTTCTGTTATTATGGACTTTTGTCATGGCTGGACGTAACATCGGAAACCAAACATATTTGTTGAGGTTTTGTGCTATTAGGGTTATTTTGGATTAACCCTATTTTTCCATCCATCGAATTGATTTAAAAAGTTGTTAACTAGTTTGTAGATTTTTTCAATTTATAATGGGATTGTTAAAATTTAAAATAATTTTTTTTTAATTGTCAGAAACATTTTGAGCCTACACCAAAGCTATAAATTAAAATTAGGTACGAAATGTTGCTCCCTTTTGTTTGGAAATATAAAACCGTGCATCTCCAAGTGGTGGAGGGAATATTAGTGAGGTTATAAAAACTTGTTCTCTTAAAATAGTCTAAAGAACTGCCCCTTGAAATATGGAAACGAATGTCAACCCTGTATAAAATGGAAACCAAATGAACCGCAGTCCAACTTAACTAACACTTTTCCCAATTTTTTCCATAAAAAATTTATTAATTATTACATGGGTTAAGGCTGTCTGTTTGATAGAGAAATGTAAAATTTACCAAATTTGGTTGGAATTCAATAGAACTTAAATGTTGTTTACGAGACAAAAGGAAAAGCTTGGGAATTGTTAAACTAAATAGATGGGTATTCTTACCAAATTTTAATGTGCGTGTGCATAAGTTAATGGCACTAGTTGGAACCAAATGACCAAATGAAAATTTTGATTTAAATTATATGCATCAAAAATACAGGACTTTTATACGTACTTGAAACTAGCAATAAGTTGATAAATAGAAAATAAGCAAAATTCAACATGCGTGGTATAATTTAAAGTGTAACAAGTGGATCGAATTTAAAATATGTATTAAATATGGTATAATATAAGTATATCTCTCAAGTTGCATACAAAATTTGATATACATATTTGAATTTCTGATATTAGGTAACAGCTATTTTATACTTTAGACCGTTCCGCGCCACCTGGAAAGCCAGAACTTCTTCCTGAAACTGAAGGAACACCGGATCTAGTCACTCTTCGTTGGTCTCGACCAATAAACGATGGAGGTTCGCCGATATCTGGGTATCTTGTGGAACACCGAAGGGTGGGTTCACCACACTGGGTACGTGCCACCCCTCAGCCTGTTCCGTTTCCAGAAATAACTCTAAGTGGACTTGAACCAGGGTAATTATAAGAAAGATTTGCTAAAATAACCGCAATGAACAGCAGTACAACTTAACTAACACGTTTCCCAATTTTCTCTATAAATAATGTATTACATGGGTTAAGGCTGTCTGTATGGAGGAGAAATGTAAAACTTACCAAATTTGGTTAGATGTAAATAGAACGTAAAAGTTGTTTAAGAGATAAAAGAAGAAGCTTAGAAATTGTTAAAAAACTACAAACATAAAGTAATAAAAGTAATAGACAAACCACCCACATTTGGTTTTATATTAAGCATTTCTAATTAAGTTCGAATTAATTTTTTTTCCAATTAATTAAACATAATCTTCTTTGCAAAGTTTTTCCAAAACCAAAACAAAAATACGACAGATTAATAAAATCACTTCTCAAAAAACCAAAACAAGCCTTTTTTCATAACTTCCATATAGTATACAAACTTATATATATATATATATATATATATATATATATATATATATATATATATATATATATATATATATATATATATATATATATATATATATAGGGAAATTTCTCCGAATTTTTGTAAACCTAAAGTTTATTTTAAAAAAATATTAAATGACTATAACTTTGTACTAACACATTTTTTCTCTTAAAATTTAAGAACTGTTAACAAAATGATGTAAAATTTATTTAGAAAAAATAATAAATAAAATACCTAAGCGTCTTCATTTTTTTCCATGTGGGTCAATTCAGAAATTCAACTTTTTTTCGCAAATTAAAAAATATTGTTTTCATTTATCAAAACATTCCTAGTAGGCTCGATATTAAACAACCTGAACTTGGCATGGGTCCCATAAGTAGCAACAGAGATATGCAAAAATTTCACGAGCCGCGCCTACCTCCTCCAACCTAAACACATCTCTACAAATTAGAGATAAATTTACCATAGGCGTTTGTCAGTTTAATATTATCAACAGGACTTTCAATTGTAAAAAATAAAGAACATAATAATTTTATTATAATTCAGATATCAAATTTTGTATTTAGGCTTTATTTTGGATTATAAACAACTTTGTTTAATACAGATGAATAAATAATGATACTTCTCTCTTAAAGCATTTTTATGTTTTCTTGATTTATTAACATCCACATCTATTCTCAAATTTTTATATTGTAAACTCAGGTTTTCGACAAGCAGAATTTTTTAATAAATTAATAATGATTTTACGAGGAATACTTAGTATTCCTCGTAAAATCAATAATAAAGATTTTTTCTCTTGTCAAGTCCGTGCATGGACATTATTAGTTTTAACTCATATAATATATGTTTTTAGTTTTATTTTATTACTTATATAGTTTATTAAATAGTTTATGTTTTTTATGAAATAAAAAGTGTTTTGTTTTATTTGTGTTTGGTAGTGAAGTAAAATACCTAAAAGAAGTAAAACAACGTCATTAAGTGAGTGAATAATGAGAAAAATAACTACTCATATACTTTTTCGAAAGAAATTTTATAACGTCCGGATTTTTTTATAAACTAGTCCTGGCTAGAAAATCTTTAATCTGGTAACCCTAACTCTAGGTCATCGACATTTAGGGTCGTTTACAACATAATCTAATACGGCTTAGACTTGAAACTATCTTAAACTATGTCAGTTGTCCCTAAGACAGTGGCCGTAGGCACAATAGGTCATATTTCAAGAGCTATGGTTCAATAGGTTCCTAGTCACACACGATAAAATAAAAAATGTATGCTGGGGCAAATGATACATCTTTTAACACATCACTAGAATTGAACGGTAACCTGTGCTTTACGTATCGTGGCATGGTCCCGATTTTTTTATATATGAGATTTAAACTGAAGATGGGTGAATCTTTGATTAGTAAAAAGACAGGCGCCTTAACTGACAGCACCACAGAAACTTAAAAAATTATATCTTTTTTAGGTGGCGATACCAATTTAGAGTGAGTGCCGAGAATGCAGTTGGTTATTCTAATCCTTCCGAAATATCGGAACCAATTACAGTTACGTTACAAAGATCAGCAGTCACAGCGCCTAAATTTACGCAAGACGTGAAGGACACTGTGGCCTTGGAAAATAACAAATGCGAATTTGTTGTTCATTTTCTTGGCCAGCCTGCTCCAAAGGTTGGTTGACGTGTTTTTTCTTGGCATTTAATTGAAGAAAGAGGATTTTCCTTTGTATTCAGTGTATATTTTCTTTAATATTTTCGAGTCATACTGAATACCATGGTACAACAAAAGGAAGATATGACACCAAACCGCGTCAAATTCGTCCGGGTTCAAGCATGACGCCACTCTGTGAGTTATTGCTGAAATTTATAACGCGCGGTATAGAGTTTACGTTAGTTATAGGCGATTTTATATAAATTCTATTGGCAATATACTTTGCCTCCTGCTTATAATACAAATTTTAAAGTATATGATTTAAAACAATCATGTAAGTAAAGGGATAAATTAAGTTAAAATAATGAATAGGTATTGGTAAATTGCCTGCCAATTGCGTTCTATGTATTTATTTACGTGAAAAGAAAAAATAAATAATTTTATAAAATAAAACTATGCCTAATAATCAATATAATAATGTTTGTTATGTGGAGGCATATTCGTATTAAAACATATATACTTACCTACAGACTCTTCCGAAAATATGGTATAAATAAGAATTTTGTTTGTTCCTCTAATTTGTCAAATAAGTTTTGCGGTGGATAACATCTTTATGTTTGCAACGGAAACATGTTTTTAGGATATTTTTTGGGTCTTTACACTTTAAATAGTACATTATTAAAATTATGGTATGTTTGTATTCTTTGATTTTTCAAATTTAAAAAATCTTAAAATGCCAAAAGTTATTCTAAACAAAACAAAAATATCTAAATTTATGAAATTAGGTAAAATAAGAAAATATCTTTTAAGAAAATAAGCTTTTCAGTCTCTTTGTTTGTCGTATTTTCTCGATTAAAGTCTGGTGATTCGTTACCGTTGAAATTTTAAGCAATTGTTTGTGACAATAAACGTTTTTCTTGAAGCGAGTTTGTAAAAACATTAACCACATTTGACATTCATGACAAGACACAATTTATGCTTTAAATTACCTTCGTAATCACTTTCGTTAAAATGTGTAGAGCAGATTCTATCAATTTTCACATTAAACTTAACTTCTCATTTGCACAGACGCAGACGGTTCCAAACACTTTGTGTTTCTTTGTCTTTGGGGAAGCTAAAAACTTTAATATCGGGCATAAAGCTCTTGCATTGACTGTCTACATCACAACCATACACAACACACCTCATTTTTACTTTTAAACCCTTAAAAGTGATATAAAAACACCAAAAAATACCTTTAAAACAAAACGCGATCTTAACAAAGACGTGTCTCGTTTACAAAATATGGGGGAATTACTCACAGCGTAACGTACATGGCCGGTGTCATATCTTCTTTTATTTGTACCATGACTGAACACAAAGAAAAATCATTTGCTTGTATTTAGTTTGCAAGTGTGTACACAGCGAAATCCTTTTATCTTATGTAATTATTGTCATATCAATAATACCCTCTACCTGTCTGCAGTGATTTACCATATTTTCTTGATAAAGAAAATACTAATATAAATACAGTTAAACTATTGACCTTTTTGCGAGTTATCTCAAACTCAACTGTCTATGTTTTTTGATACAAGGTTCAACAAGCTAACTCGTACTCGTAACTCGAGTGCCTATGGGGGAGGGGGTGACGCTTCCCCATTCCACCCCCCTTAAATGTGCTCCCATTCAAAGAATCCAGTTTACAAGGAAACAAACTCACGAACCAATATCAGTAGTTTTCATTTCGCTTCACTGTATACACACTCACGATACATTAATATCTAGACTTGCTGGCAGTGTTGAATCCGGGTATCTCTCCGGAATCTGTAGGATGTATATATATATATATATATATATATATATATATATATATATATATATATATATATATGTATATATATATATATGTATATATATATATATATATATATATATATATATATATATATATATATATATATATATATATATATATATATATATATATATATATATATATATATATATGAAAATTGAGAGTTAGCCCCCCAAATCCAACTGAGTGGCCTAACCGCCTATATATAAACGCGGGGCTTAATCCACCCAAATATATAAACCTTACCAACCCCCCCCCCCCCCCCCCCCAAATATATACCAGGGGCTTAGGCCCGCCAAAAATAGAGGTCTAGAACCGCCTATGGAGCTGCTGCACATATTCCACCTGTTCACGCTTTTCCGGTTGCAAGGACTAGATGCGGAATATGTATCTTCGTCGCGTACATATGTCAATGTATGGCCAATCATATATCCATCTCTCATCAATTCCGCGATTGTCTGTGTCCGCGAGGCGTCTTCTGAAGTAGAGAATGTTTAAATTATAAGTTGGCAAATATTTTGACATGTGTCAATGGCCGCCATTATAAAATCTTACCTGATATTGAGTATAGACAGTAAAGTTACTTTACACCGCTGCAACCAAGATAGAAAAGTTCTACTTTTTTATTCATATAAATATGTTCCATTTTGTTATTAAAACCTACATTTCTTAGATAATTAGATGACCCCACGTGAGTGTTCAAGTAACGCTGCAGCGCACTCAAATTTATTTATTTATAATATCAGATAAATAAAGTTTATTAAATATTTTGTGTACAATAGTTAGTCAAATAATTCTAGGATCGATTCCGACCCTGCTTGATGTTTCTTGTGAACCTGGATATATAAAACCTTATTATATTTTAGATAATATAGAGAATATTGCAATAGGATAATGGAACGATTTTTAAAAGTAGCGAAATAATAAGAAATCTGTAGTATTTCCTAAATGTGCTAATAAAACACCATTTTTAGGTATGCTGGTTCAAAGATGGTTTTGAAATTTTCAGCAGCAGGCGAATTCGAATTCTTACCGAATACGATCGAAGTGTTCTCACAATTCACCAGACTTCATTGTCTGACGAAGGCGAAATTAAATGTACGGCTACAAATAAGGCTGGTCATGTGTCTTCAAAGGCCAAACTTACTGTCGAAGCACCTCCTAGTATTCGACTTCCTCGAAATTACGAAGATGGACTTTTATTTGAAATCGGTAATATATTGTTATAATCTTATTCGTTATGATTAAAACTGAGTGGAATCCTAAATAAACTTTAAATACTTGTCAATTGAACTCCCATGACCCAGAAATGCTTATTCAACTCAGATTTAACCAAGGAAATAAGAGGGTATATATTAAGTTCGTTCAACCTTTAGCGGTTCTGCATACAGCCATGCACATAAATAACTATTAAGATATACAGCAAAAGGTACATATTTTCAACATTTTCAAGTCAAATATACACAAAGTGCATTAGGATAGAAAAATTGTTCTTGGAAAAACAGTCAAAGAATAAAATAATCCTGTATATTTCATCTAAATAAATACTAATTTTATGTTTTACACAGGTGAAGTCATACGTCTTAGAGTAACAGTTGTGGGACGCCCCACTCCACTAGTTTTATGGAAACATAATGGAGAATCCATACAGGACAATGATCGATATGAATTCGAGTATAATGACAAATCATATTCTCTCAAGATTGCTGAAGCCCAACGTTCTGATCGTGGAGAATATCAGATTAAGGCTGTTAACAAGCTTGGAGAGGATCATTCTTCACTTTTAGTTACAGTCACTGATAAACCATCACCACCAGGTATACATTTTTTATAATTAAATAAATACACTTAAGAGTATAAACATTAATTTCTTTTAATTCATCCTTCAAAAACACTTTTTCTTTTAAGTTTAATGGTTAAAGTAAAAATTTGGAAGTCCACATTACCTTACATAGCCATTCTGCTAACTTATCTTGCATTGTCACACATCCTGAAAAATATAGGAACCCGAAAATCAACTGACCAGGGGTATACATTTAGCCAATCTTCACCAAATTTTGTAAAATCATTGTACCCCCAAGCTTTATTACTCACCACAATTTCAGGTTAATGTCCCCTAAGATATTGGTACTTTGCTCTTGAGATTTTCAAAAAAAACAAAAAGTTATTGACTGGGTGCCTAAATTAAGGCAATCTTTACGAACTTTGTAAAGTAACAATAAGCACCAATTTTATCACCCAACTCAGTTTGATGACCCTGTAATAGGGACAAGTACCCCTATTTAAGGAATCATTGTGGTGAATGATAATGCAACCATTTTACGTTTGGTAAAGATTGGCTCAATCTATATCCCCTGTCAATAAGATTTTTTGAGGAACGTCAAGTACCGCTATTTTGGGGGTCATTTTTTTTAAATCACGGTAGGTGATCATGATCATGCTTGTTACATAAAATAATTTTACAACGTTTGGTAAAGACCGGATCAATCTAGTCAATCAGTTTATTTAAAAAATATCAAAAGCAAAGTCCTCCTATTTTAGGTACTAACAGCATTAAATTGTGTTTACTGATAAAGCTTGACACGTTACCAAGTTTGTAAAGATTGGCTCAACCTAAATCCTCACTCAACAAGTTTTTATTAAAAAGCCAAGAGCAAAATACTCCTATTTTAGGGGCCATCGACTTGAAATTGTGGTAGGCGGTAAAGGTTGGGACGTACAATGTGTAGGTACAGTGATTTTATTAAGTTTGGTAGAGATTGGCTGAATCTGTACCTGATCAGTAAATTTTTATTTTGGTCAGTAAATTAGAAATACTCAAAAATACGTTATTAAACATTAAATATGGACATTGTCATCCAGTACGTGAAATGATGTATCTCAAAAATTTTAACTTTACGGAAAAGAATTTAAAAATTTCGACTCAAAACAAAGTATTCAAGCAAAAAAGAGTGCAAAATGGAGTTTCACTCTATTTTTGCTTCTTTTGTATCAGTAGATATGCAAGTTATTTGTACAAAGTAATAGTTTTATTTTCCCTTAATTTTGCAGAAAGAGCCTACGGTGATT
Organism: Philopedon plagiatum; assembly: GCA_963971165.1. Classification (NCBI taxonomy): domain Eukaryota; kingdom Metazoa; phylum Arthropoda; class Insecta; order Coleoptera; family Curculionidae; genus Philopedon; species Philopedon plagiatum. The sequence goes on from OZ020194.1 coordinate 65,757,080, forward strand.
TGCCTCGATAAGTTTTTTGAATCCTATCAAAAGGAAAAAAGATTTCGATGCACCCTTTTTACAGCAGCAGCAAGTAATCTTAATGGGTGGTGACATAACTTGAAAACTTGTTTTTCAAGATCGACAAAATTGATGACGATATTGCTTCTTTTTTCTTAAATTAAATTATGTAGAGCTTACTCGTAAACACATATTCTCAATTAAATTTAAATATATTCTTTTGGATAGTACCAGAAAATATTGTCAGCGTACCTATGTATTTCTTTTTCTGCATAGGAATAATTCAGTACCATGAAGGGATTGCCCAAACAATTTTAAAGATTTAATTTTAACTAATAAAAAATATTTAAATAAGTAAAATTACTTAACTAAAAACTGCTTAGTCACTTCTGTTCCAGGTAAAGCTAGAGTAGTAATGGCACTGGGAAGATCTGTTACGTTAACCTGGACTCCTCCACAAGACGACGGGGGTTGTAAGATCGGTAACTATATTGTTGAATACTACCGACTGGGCTGGAATGTATGGTTAAAGGCTGCTACCAGCAGGCAACTGACTACAAGGCTTGGTGATCTCATAGAGGGAAGCGAATATAAGTTTAGGATCAAAGCTGAAAGTCCTTATGGTGTTAGTGAACCTAGTGATGAGTCTGAGGTAATTTTTATACCGGATCCAAAACGAGGACTAACTCACGCGTCCCCAAGGGGCCGTAGTCAGCAAAGCAATGTTTTTGAAGAAGCTAATAAGCCTCTGACGGCTAGGGAACAAAACAAACCTCGTTCACAGTCATCTTCGAGAGTTGAAATACCACAGAAAATATTTGATTTTAATGCCAACAATTCAACTAATGAAGTGCCACCTGTACCGCCTAAAAGAACTAAAAGTAAGAGTCAACAGCATACTCCAGAAGCAACCCCTATAGTACAAAGAAAATTATTTGATTCTCAAATAAATAAAAACATATTTGACAAGGCATCACTTTCCAGAGATCTAGCGTATGGTAGTCCAGATTTTAAAGTGACAAACGAGCTTGAGCCACCTCAAAAAAGAAAAAGTATATCAAGTAATTCAGATACATCCAAAACGCCTAGTCCTGAACCTAAAACATCTACATTTTACAGACTGAAAATTGAACCCCCAAAAGATGAGAGTAAGCCGGTAATACAAGAACCTAAAAATGCTTTAAATTCAGATAGAAACAAGAAGCTTGTTAGAGAACATAGCGAAAACATTTCAGGAAGTTCAGAGTTCATGTTGGTTTTATACTCCGATGAAAATGAGCGAGGTAAAGTACACTGACCTGAAATATTAACGCACCACTAGAAATTTGCAACAATTCAAAGGCGGTCCCAGTGGCCGCTTTGAAATTTTAAAGTTGTATATCTCTGTTGCTACTTACGGGACCCATGCTAAGTTCAAGTTTTTTAATAGTGAGCCTACTAGGAATGTTTTGGTAAAGAAAACAAATTGTAATTTGTGGAAAAAAGTTGAATTTTTGCGGTTCCTCCCCTGAGGAAAAATGAACACATTTAGGTATTTTATTTATTATTTTTTCTAAACAAGATTTACATAATTTTGTTAAAAAAATTTAAATTTGAAGGAAAAAAATGTTTAAAAAAATTCAAACGACTATAACTTTCTACTAACACATTTTTTCTCTTCAAATTTCAAAATTTTCGACAAAATGATGTAAAATTTGTTTAGAAAAGAATAATAAATAAAATAAGTAAACGTGTTTTTTTTCCTCAAGTTAGGTGACGCAAAAATTCAACTTTTTTCACAAATTACAAAAAAAAAAATTCTCTACCAAAACATTCCCAGTAGGGTCACTATTAAAAAACCTGAACATGGCAAGAGTCCCGTTAGTAGCAAGAGATATACAACTTTAAAATTTCAGAGTTGCCACTTGGACCACCCTTGCAACAACTTAATTGTTATATTTCTTCGAAACGTATTGTCCGATTTAAATGATTTTTTTGCGTAATATAGGCTCTTTCTATGAGAATATTACTGTTTTCGTAATTTTTGTTAAAAAGTTAATTGTCACTGTATACAGGGTGTAACAAACGTATGTGTTTTTCCCCAAAACTCGCAACACCCCCGAATATTCTAGCATTCATAAAATACTGCATTTAAAACCTCTTAAACTTCATGTTTTCTTAATATTTTGTTTTTGGTTTACGTTATGTTTGATAATAAAAGATGTAGGGATTTTTATGGATGCTAAAATATTTCGCAGGGTGTTGCTAATTTTGGGGAAAAATACAATATGTTTGTTACACCCAGTATACAATAACAATTAACTTTCTAACAAATATTACCAATACAAAAATATCCTTAAAGAATGAGCCTATAATACGCAAAAAATCATTCAAATCGAACAATAGATTTAAAAGGAATATAACATCAAAATTTGTGCAAATTTCTAGTGGTGCGTTAATTATGCCGGTCGGTGTACATTATTTTTGAGATTGCGTTAAAAAATGATCCACTAGGAGTTTATTTGCACTTTACATAAGGATTAACTAACTAATTATTTTTTCTTAATATGAAAATTCTGTAACGTTCGATTTCACTAAGCATTTAATCAAGTAGGTAGGTAATAAATTTCACTGAAATTTGAAGTTAGGTTTGGTTCGCACAGGAGATAAAAATGCAACGTTTAAAAAGAGCTTTGCATGTTAAAACAACGCTTAGCATTGCTGGTGTTTATACGGATAAGGGTTCATACTTTCAGCGCTTTTATAGCGCTTGTTTGAACAGAAACGAATGTTCTCATAAGTTTGTTTTTCCTCTCACTTCCTGGCGTTGAAAATAGAGCATGTAGCGATAAAAAATCATCACGTTTAAAAGACGCCTACCTTAACCATGATAACTTAATAATATTATGTTCTACTCAAAACTCTTTTTTAATGCCTGGTTTATAATGTTGGCAAAGCGTTTGTGCGAACAAGGCCTTACATTTGGCAGTGACATTATTATGTGTGTTATCACATTTCAAGGGTCTCGTCAGCCAACTCTTGATTAAATTGATTTCTGCAACCGAACGTTAAACAGCCTACTACACATCACGCGCATCGTTGTGCTTATATTTAACAAAAAAATATGTTTTAGATCATTCGGATATATTCAACTTTGATGAAAACCCCATACCACCACCGTTATCTCTATCAGCACCAGAACTGAGTGGTCTTGAACAACCCGAATTTCCACCCCTTAAAAATTCGGCAAGCTCTACAGAACTTTTGCATGAAAGAGCTATGATGCGCTTTTATCAAGCGGCTGAAGCAGAAGAGAGTGAGTTAGAAAAAATAAGAAAAGCCAAACTCGAAAAACATGTAAGTCTTGATATCCCTAAAATACAAATTAACTCGAAAGATCGAGAAGAGATAAACAATTTAGATAGAAAAAATTCTTTAAGGCGAAAAATGTCAGCTGGTGGCCTTATCCAGCAGCAAGCAAAATGGGCTCAAAAAAGACATAGTCTTAAAAATCCATCGGAACTAACAAATGAAATTTTATTTAGTAATCTAAAAAAATCTCCTGCATCTACTGACATGAAGCGCGATCTGATGATGGCCACTAACAGATCAATATCAGAAGAACTTAAAGACAAAGGAATGAGTGATATGAAAACTAAAAGTAAATTTTATACGCAATCTAGTTTTGAAAGAAGGCCCGTAACAAGCATGGAGGAGCAGAAATGGAAGGAAGAATTCGAAGAAAGTGTATCCGAAAGTGAATCTGAATCAGAGTCGGACTTTGAAAGATTTAAATCCGAAGTAAGTAAAAGTAAAAACATTTACCCAAATCGGAGTTTGGATAGAGAATCGGATACATATCGTCCTGCAGCAGGCTTAAGCGATATGAAACCAAACAGTAGCGAACCCTTTGAAATACTAAGAAAAAGGAAAAAAATGCCAAATCCTAATTTTATTCCCAAACCTATACTTAAAAAAATAGATTCGCCAAACATTTCACCCATCGCGTCACCGCCATCATCTCCAACTAAGGTTGCCAGAGCATTATCACCAAGACCTGATATTGTTTTGCAAAGAAACAGATCAAAATCTCTAGCTGTGCCAGCCTTACCACCACTTATATCTTCATCAGGAGATGAAAGTGATGAACCTAAAGTAGCTCGAATTAGATCACTATCACTTACCGCAGCCAAAAATTTATTGTCACACCAAAAAGAGTTGCCAAAGTTACCTAAAAAAGCACCAAGTACCATTCTTACAAGTATTGAAACTGTGGCACAAATATCAGGCATTACTGCAGCAAGCATTGTTATTCCAAGAAAACTGCTCGATCAGCAAAGAGATGCTGAATCAGTTAAAGTCGTTGCGGATCATTATGATGATATCGTAAAAAGTGTTGCTCAGAGAAGAAAGAGTAATCCCCAGGTATATATTGATAATGAAGCGCTAAGAAAAGCGGCTACAGGTTTGGAGGCTCCACACGAAGATTCTTTAAGTAGTAAAGAACAGACACCTTCAAAAGAAAACTTAAGCCAAGACAGTGGATACCAAAGTAGTTATAGAAGAAGTAGTTTTACTGATCATTATGACTCTCGACCTCCAGTCCAGTCACCGATTAGCACACCACCAGCTGAAATTAAACCAAATCCTCTCGAAAAAGGAATACACGCAGGTGCGGAGCAAAATAGACGTAAAGAAAGTTTAACTAATAATGCATCCCAAAGTGTATCTAGTAATATGAAAAGCAATTTTACTGAACATTATGATTTTCGACCTCTATTCCAATCACCAAATAAAACACCACCAACTGAGCTTAAAACAAATCCGTTTGAAAAAAGCTTTCCCGCAGATACTGAGCTCAACAAACGAAAGGAAAGTTTACCGAATAGTGGATACAAAAACCTACCTAATTACAGAAGAAGCAGTTTTACTGATCACTATGATTCTCAGCCTCCATACAAGTCACCGATCAGAACACCTCCAGCTGAAAATAAAACGAATCCGTTTGAGAAAAAGGTCATACAAGGTGTTGAGCAAAACATACGCAAAGATAGTTTGACCGACAGTCAAAGTGGTTTTGCAGTAAAATCCCATGAATCAAATACCAATTTACAAAACAGAAGAGGCAGCAACCTTTCTCAGCAGACCGATAACCACACAGGACAAGTAAATATCAATCAGCCACCTATTAGGAGAGATAGCGGCACTTCCACACAGTTAGGTAACTTCGCCAGTTACGTTAATCAGCAGGCTCATACCGTGCACTCCCAAATGCACGAAGCAAGGAAAAAATCACCCGTTCGGAAAACAGGGAGATCTGTAGGACGCTCTAGTTCTCCAACGAAGCGATGCGCCAGCGTAACTAGAAGACCTGTAGGAACGTCACCATCTAGACTAGAAAACCAAAGTACACAACAGTCTAGGAATGGTTCAGGAAAGTCAAGAAAGGTGTTACCGTCTCCTATGAGAACAGAGTTGGAGACCAAAAGAAATTCCAGGAGCCCCTCACCCAGTCATAAAGTTAAACGTAATCCCACGTTAAAAGAAATCATGACCCAGACGTCGGGTTATTTAGAGTCACTTGCCTTAGAATCATTTCCCTTTTCTAGAACCCCTAGTTTTGAAAGAATTCGACAAAAAGAATTACTGGCACGTGCTGAGGTGCAAGTGAGATCTGCAGTAGATTGGTTAACTGATTTAGCAATGTTCGTGGTGGCATGCTGGTTGTATTTGTTTAATAATGAACTTTTAGCGATTCCGGTATTGCTAGTCATGGTCTATAGGCAGCTGAAAGAAGAAATCAAAAAGCGAATTCCAAAGTGGGTAGCAAAAAGATTCAAACGAAAGCCTAAGGATTAGTAATTTTACACAAAAGCGAAATAATGACGCCCATTATTTTATTCTTTAATTACAGTTTGATAGAGTATGTGAAACAAACAGTATAACGTAAATAATCTTTGTGATAATAGAGAAAACTATAGCATAAGAATATTACAATGATATATTTTTGGGTTTATGTGCATTTGCATAACAATTTTGCTCACTATTTTAACCCGAGCAAATATGGTAAAAGCTCTTTCTTTGTCGTTTTTTTTTTTTGAAAAATCCTTCATATGGTACTTGTTGTCATAATATGTAAGAAACCTAGTCTGAAATCTATTATTTTGTTAAATATTATTCATTCTAGATTTAGATATCGGCTATTTAAATAAACTTTTTTTTTCATTCCTCTTTTTTATTTTACCTGGCATCTGATAATTTAAAAGAAAGTGAAAGGCTTCTGTGATGTAATGATCTACCGAATCCCGTATAAAATATTTTTTTTATTAAATACACAAACTGTACTTGGTCAAAAATTGGAACCTTTGAACTTTTAACCATTTTTGATACCTGATCATTAATAATCTAAATATATTGTGCACACAGCGGCCTATTTCCGATAATTCTCTAAATGTAATTTCTTAAAAAGTCTATTTTTTACATTCTAGAGATTATGATTTGTTTCCAATGTGTTATGGGTCTATTTTTTTTTTATTTTACATAACACAATGATGTCTTACATTTATTTCAAAAGAGTATGAATCAAACTCAGTGAAAATGCAACAACTCTCTATAGAAAAATGTGATTTTTTCTTCAAAATTTTTTGGTTTTCTATAGATTCTTCATGTTTTATTGAGTCAGTAAACCAGTGAAATTTTAGATATTATTATGGCTCTGAACTTGCACTGGAATCAACCGACTAAACATTCCCAAAAGCTCAACGTTGAAAGAGTTTCAGCAAAGAAGATATTTGCTGAGGTTTTCTCTGTCTATTCTAATTTTCTATCTATTCTAGTTTAGTAAATCATATATCTCCAAACATGGCGACAGCAGTTGCTAAAGAGTACAATAAACATCTAAAATTAATAAAGAAAATCCTAAAAATATATTACCTAATATCATTCGTTCCCAAGACACAGAACTATTAAATTTGATTTTTTCATTTCAAGTACCATCTACAACATTGCCTCTAGCAGATGTGTTGACGCAAAGCTGTCATTCATTCGTGAAACGAATGAAGTGACACTCTTGCGTCTGCACATCTAGACGGTAATGGTCTACAAATTACTTGTTAATGTCTATTCTAACGTATCTACCTTGTTAAAAAATAAGGGTCTTAGTTATTTAATTATAGGTATAGTCAGTAGTGTCGTTATAAAAGGTCGGAAGGGCCAGAGACCACAACTGTAAAAAATATTATCTTTTATAGTATTCCAGACTTTTTCAATCTCTTATTATAAAAATTTTAAATAATAATGATCATAAAGGGAGTTCAAATAAATTGGATAAGTAGAAAAATAAAATCTTGATACCTTGTGTTTTAAAGACGAAGCCGTTTTAGACAATAATATTACAACTTCTTTTTCATAGTTTTGGCGTGGATTGGCAACGTTCCGAAACACGCTGAATGATATGATTTACATATTATTATCTATTTGTTCATAACTTATAATGATACGATCTTTATTTTCTAAAGGATTGTTTAAATTTAAGAAATTAAAAATAAACCGCCAGATGGTCCAACGGTAGATCGGTCTAATTTGACAACCAAAAGTTTTAAACCGACACGTGTGACAATAAGACCTCTAAGTTTTATACTATAATGTTGTTTCTGGGTTTTCTTGCAAATTTATAAAGAAAAGGGAAATTTTAGTACGTACTTTCCACAATAATAGAACTAAATTCATTCTAGCGTTCCAAGATAACAATTATTTGGGCTCCGAGCAAACTACTTAAATATTAGAGTCACTCATACGTTTTTAGTCACGACCTATTAGCAATGACAGGACAAAAACCTGTCAAATCTGACTGACCCGCTAGAAAGTCTTAAAACTCTACGTGGGATGTCTTAGATAGAAAAAAAAAGTGAATCTGTTAGAGAGCATTTATATGTAATTATCGATGTTAACTTAATAGATATTCAAACTAGCTAAGTCTAATTGATTTCCCAGTACCGAAGGTAAAAATTAACTCAGATATGACCATAGGAAAAAGAAGTCATTCTAGGATACTAAAATCTAAAGAAATAAATAGTCTTCTTTTCTATATTTTGTAGAATCCTGATCCACTCGCCGAAAATGTCAAACTAATCCTTATAAGAATGTCAGGAAAATTTTGAAAAAGATTTTCGAATTCATCCTAAGACAAATAGCTCGTGTGAAGTATGACTGTACAGGGATATCCAAATAAAAGTGAACATGCCTTATAACTTTTTCTTTTTAAAGATAATGAAAAATCTTTAAAATTCTTAAATATGAAAAATTTGGGGATTTTTATGGATCATTCATATATCTTATCAGCAAAACAATTGAGTATCGAACAAAAAAAATATAGTATAAAACATCGATTTTCTCGCTTATTTTAAATTGGATGGTATGATTTTTATCATACCTAGTTTTGGATTCTAGGAAAAGTTCTAGACATATTTTGTAAAACATACCCTAGCGGTTTTTTAATCGTTTTTGAAAAATTTCAAATTAAAAATTATTTCGCATAAATATACTTTAAATGTAACTATCCACGTTGCGAACGAAGTAACTGCTACCATTTTAAATTTGCTTTGTAGGTATGTCAAAGTTAATGTCAAGGTTGACAATAACACCTTAGTCACCGTGAACTTACAATTTTATTTTTATGCAAAATTAGTTATTCTAATAAAAAATAAATGGTGATTTTTATTAGTTATTAATATTTGAAAGCAATAACCAGTGAATATAAACAATAACAAATGAATAATTACATAAACAGATAAATGTTAACATTGGAAAATAAATAACAAAAGAAATTTTCCACAAGTAAGATTTAATTCTTCGCACTTTTCATAGATTCTTCTCTGCTTCTGAGGTGTGTTTATATGTAATACTTTCAGCAATATTTTCGTTCAGATTTCATACTTCATTTCTCACTTTCCTTTGAATTTCTTCAATATTTTCATTATGATTGCAGTACACGACATTTTTCAAATGACTCCAAAGAAATGTATCTAAAGGTGTGAGGTCTGGGCTATTTGCAGGCCAATGTAATGTTTTATATCTACAGATACATTCGTTATACTGATGGCTTAAAAAATAGCGAACATCAATTATATTATGAGGAGGCGCTCCATCCTGTTGCCATATAGTACGACGACGTTCTTTATTTTATAAAAAATTAAGATAGCGCTGGCCAGTTAAAGCTCCCCCAAAAACAATGGTCCTAGAATTTTATTTTGTAATATACCAAAGCAATATCTTTGACGGTAAAGGGATTCTCATCTGACCAAACATGGACATTTCGTCTATTAAACATTCCCTCAGTTAAGAAAGTTGCTTCGTCTGTCCAAACGACAGTATGAAATAAATTAGGATTTCGCCGCATTCTTCGTTAATATTTTTGACAAAAGTATATATCCTTTCTTTTTGATCGGCACTAAGCTTTTGAACTAGTATAAATTTATATGGTGCATACCTAAACTACTTTAAGGTTCTTTGAACTGTTCTGTAAGTCAGTATTTTATTTCTTCTTCCATATCTGAGATACCGCCCAAAATCGGGAATTGATTTTTTTGGACTCTCTTGAAAATATAATAAAATCGCTACGTCCCTTTCTTCATTTCTTTCTCTTCTTTTTTCCCATTGGCCAGAATGTCTCTTTCTTTTAGTCTTCTATTTGTTTTTATTATGGTTTTTAATGATGGAGTTCTTTGTCTCTCTACAGTATTTTCTTAATAGTGTCTTTGAGCTCTGACAGTATTGTAATTTTTTAAATACAATTTTAACATTTTGTATCTCTCATTAATAGAATAACTCATTTTGTATAAAATACAATTATAAATTCACGGTGACTAAAGCATTATTGTCAACCTTGACATTAACTTTGACTTACCTAAGAAGAAAATCTAAAAAGGAAGCAGGCATTTCGTTCGCAACCTGGATAGTTACGTTTAAAGTATATTTATGCGAAATAATTTTTAATTTGAAATATTTTAAAAACGATTGAAAAACTGCATAGGGTATGTTATACAAAATCTGTCTAGAACTTCTCCAAGAATCCAAAAATATGATAAAAATCGTACCATCCAATTTAAAATAAGCGAGAAAATCGATGTTTCATACTATATTTTTTTAATCGCTGCTCAATTGTTTTGCTAATAAGATATACGAATGATCCGTAAAAATCCCCAAAGCCTTCATACTTAACTTTTTCCCATTTAAAAATAAAAAATGTATACCGCCTGTTCACTTTTATTTGGATCCCTGTACAAGGTTTTGTTCTCACGGGGCAACTTTGTCGCGGCAATTCGTCAGCTGCATCCAAATTGCAGCAATTTTGAGAGCACACACTATGCAATTAGTAGTAGCACTACTGTTGCATAGAAATAGAATGTGTTCTATTTTAGTGCAATTAGTTGCTGCAGTTTAGTAATTTTTTTGTGATTTTTCTCTTACCAACCTATATTTGTGTGTTAGTCACGTTCTTCAACTGTGAAATGTTATTTCCGTTAGTCTAACCATATTTATATGAGACACAAGTACAAAAGAAAACATTTAAGGTCAAGACTGTCCAATATCAATCGGTCTATCTCTCATGTTGGTAAGAGGCAACCTTTTTACTAGAAAATCGCAGCTATACTATATACGCGTGTGAACGCATAGCAGCAACAAAGAATTGCTGCAACTTTGTCGCCGCGACTAGTTATATCGTCGGAACCGGGCTTACGACGATATAAGTTGTTCAAATTCAAAGAAAATTAAAATAAAAAAATATAAACCATCAAAATTTGGTGTGAAAGTTGTAATGTATTTTTTTCACAAAAATAGTTTTTCCTCATTTCCTAATTTTTCCATGTAACTAGGCGAAGGTTCCTGTATCTTGAGAAAGCTTATTTAATACTCAGCTATATAATGGCCCACACCAAAAATACCCTTAACGACATGCAAGGTCTAGAAACGGAAGGATAAATAACATTAGAGGATTCATACAAGGTCTTAATTGGTTGAAGTAAAGCAGATTAGAGCCAAACGGCCTATTTCCTTGAAATACCAGAACACTGTACAATTTTTCTAGTTCTTTTTTTATACTCGAATCTCGACTACGAAATATCGCATGCAAATAAATCGATATAATTTTGCATCGAAATCTGAGAATAGATTCGTCGATTTGATATTTTCTGGTGCATTTTCGATATAAATAAAATGAATTTTGCCTCTATAGCAGCGTTTCCCAAACTGTGGGTCGCGACCCACTGGTGGATCGCAAGCTGGTTTTTGGTGGGTCGCAAACAGTATTTAAAAATATGTTTTTAAATCATTCTAAACTAAAGCCTGTTTTTTTATTCTGTGTTTTTTTGGTCGAAGATTCACGTGGGTCGCAAGAAATTATCATTTTTCGAAGTGGGCCGACAAGCAAAAAAGTTTGGGAAACGCTGCTCTACAGTCCTTCATAAATCGATTGTTTCAGAAAACAGGATAACTGGTTTAATTAAAATATTCAGCTTAAAAGCCAGGTGATTTGGATGATATTAATTTACAACAAAACCCAGTAGGTATCTTTAATTATGAATATTGAGAAAAGATTTTTGTTTAATTACATATATTTATGACACACTGCGTACCTTTTCTTCAATGTACAACTTTAGTTCATACCAACTTTTTTTTTTAGGTTAGTTTAGTAACCAGATATAATTTGTTTGTAAGTGACAATCAAAATTGAAAACGCGTCCTATTAGTTTTTCTAAAGTTGCTAAACGTGGTTTTAAGTATTTACCAAAGCCATAGAAAAATGTCGAATTTGGCATAACCTAGAAAAATATAAAATTTGATCTCATTAGAATGAAATTTTTCTGATATTTTCGTACAAAAAGCTATCACTTTTTAAATATTTACGTAATCAGATCTAAATATTTTAGCTTCGGAAAGCAGGAAAAATTAGAAATAAAATCCTATTTATAAAGATGATTGACTGCCTTTACATCCTTGATTTTAACAAATCAATGAACATGCTAAAATTATAACTGAATTCGTGTGTTTCTCAGCTGTTTCGTACTACCAAGTTTTTTATTTTTTTTTTCGAATCGCGGCGATTTTTCTTACGCGGCCGATATTTCCTTGATTTAAAAAAATATGCAACTGTGATCAAGATACCGACATTGGGTTTAAACAATAGTTTAGCGTACGTAGGTCTGTTTACATACTTAAACTTCTAATGGTTTTAAATTGTGCTTCTTGTGGTGTCTTAAGAATAATCTAAATAAATTTTGATATCTCTATAATCTCCCTATTTATAAAAATGTTGTGTGGTCACTGTTCCGCAGAAAGTGCAGATATAGTGATAGATTTGGTATCTAAAGTCGGAGGATCATGTAAATTCTGTTATGAGGTAAGACGGTATATTTAGATGTTTGGTGTATTTTACGGTTCAATGTTTACTAACTTTATTATCGAATTTGCAGGTCTATTGCCTAAAATTAAAAAAGTATGTAACCTGCTACTGTAATTTATTATCCTTATTTATTTAAATGTATCAGTAAAAATAGGAATAAGAAGATTGAAAAAGACGGAGTATTTACTTATTTATATACATAGACGTAAAATGTATGTAATCCAAATAATATAAATACAAATTTTAGAGTTTCGTTATTGATAGAGTACAAATCGATTTTATTTATATAAATGGCCTATTAACTTGGTTCTCAAACCGAGGTAAATTGGTCAATGCCAATGAAGAAATATTTTTAGAAACGCTATGCTATGGGCAAAAATACTCCTTATAAATTTGTGTAAATATTGTTATTACTATTACTACTTGTAATATGGACATAGACGGAAAAAGTCGAGGTAACTTTGTAATAAAACACAGCTGTTTATATTGTACATTAACTTTACATTTAAATAGTCCACACACGAATCAATCAGTTGCTCGAACCTTTTTTTTTACTGGGATACTACAAGTACGCACACCTAAGTAGGGATACCTAAAACGGGATACCTAAGGTTTAACCATTAAAAAAATATCTTTTCAAGTATCTAAAGAAATTAAAGTCGTGACCCATACAATCTATTACGATTTAGCTTTCAGAATTATTATGTTTTTATTTTTGGAACATGTTAGTTTTGCCCTTAAATTTTTTATTATAATATGTTGCATACGTCCCGTTTTATCCATATATGTTGATAAAATGGGATTTACAATTATGATAAAATGGGATATACTTTTGACGTGGTAAAATTGTGTTTTTACTTTGATAACTTGAATAGTAAAAATAAACACTTTTTATATTGCAGAAGACATTTGCTTTTCTGACCAGGACTGACGGTTAGTCTTTCTTTGGTATTTTTGCTTTGATAACATTGTGAGTACCTGAAAATACAAATATTGCTTTAAACTCGGGATATGCTGACGATTGTACTCTTCACTCCAATATTCATTTTTCTCGAATCAACAGCGATAATAGACGCAGATCTATGCACCTATCCCTTTCACAAGATCTTCGATTAATCTTAGACTGCGGTGCCAAAAGTCTTGCTCCCAGTCACGCAAAAAATCTGGCAACGCTTACCCCATCCACATAAATGGCCCAGCCTTACAGAACAATGAAACGTTCGATCTTGTTGGCATCGCTTTCGAACATGATCTCAGCTGACACCAACACATTACTTCAGTAGCCACATCGGCAGCTAAAAAGCTTGGTTTTTTCTTTCGAGCCAGAAAATACTCCTGCCCTTCTAACTTATACACTCTCTTTGTTTCCCAAATAAGACCTAACCTAGAGTACTGCTCCCACATCTGGGCAGCGGAATCACCTTCGACACTTAACATCCTTGATTTTATCCAAAAAGGGCCAGTCGACTCATCAATGACCTAGTCCTCACAAGAAAACTCCCTTCTCTAGGTCATCGCCGCGCTCTTGGGGAATTATCCCTTTTCTACCGGTAGCTACTCTGATTTGACGAATATTGCTCTGAAGAACTAGCCGGTGTTATTTCCCACTTGACTGTTCCTAATAAAAAAACAAGAGGCAGGATTCTTATGCATCCCTTTACTGTCCAGCTACAACAGACCACTTTTCTCGCTCATTCATACCTAGGGTCTCCAGAGTATGGACCAAATTGCCTGCAGATATTTTCCCTTCCCGTCCCAACTTCCAATCCTTTAAATCCAGTGTCAATACACCACATTTCTCTTCTGTTCAGACGCCCACGGTATATTAGTACTTAGGCTTGAAGTCTACAAATACACTCTGAGGTCTTAGATAAAAAACGCATTATACTTTAAAAAATTACTTACATGAAATACGATATAACTTTCCTACATATTTAAAAATGTACCTATTAGATGCAGGATGTATTTTTGCGAAAAACATAATTTCTGTTTTAATATCCTACACCTCTTAACATTTTTGAGAAAACTATATTCGAAAATCCGTTCAAAACATAAACTTCGTGAAAGTTTAGCAGTCAGCGACGCTTTAAAATTTGATCGCATCACACAAAAACTATAAAAGCAGCCAGCACTCACTTATATGACTATATAGAGCGGTCCAAAATGTTCCGGGTGACATAGGCGTGCGCGTCGTAGTAAGTATAATATAACAGAAGAAAATATAGGAAATAATAACGTGATGATTTTGAAAAATGGTGAAGCACTTACCCTCTTAAGCAGCGTTATCATACAGCTTGACTAGTTACTGAGAGGCATGAGGACATTAAAATTACCCAACATAAGAAGTAGAAGCAACGGTATCAGGGTTATCACAACCTGGATAAGATGTGTGAAACATTCGCACCATCAGGTACGTTTCATCACTTGTCTCAGTAAACAATGTTCGCCGTGATGAAAAAATGTTCTTATATCTTGACAAAGAACAGACAATTAAAATACTGTTTGAAATCAGTCAACCTGTATGGGTACCATCGCAAATTTGCCTTAATGTAGTAAAATCGGAATCTTTCTTTAAAACACTCTCAAGCTTTTTTATCCTGTGGTCATTTTTTGCGTCACCTATAGCGTGTAGCTGTGTAATAACTTCGTCCATTATTTGCGTCCACTAACGACAACGCAGTATTTTATTATTTTTCTATTGCTTCAAGTAATCCTTTATAACTCCACTGAATAGTTTTTAAATCTGTTTCAACGGAAATATTTTGACATTTTGTTTGGCTTTCTTTAATAGCTGCAGCTTCGTCGGGATTAAATGCTAAAATCACAGGTTTTATGCTAAAATCACAGGTTTTATGCGTTTAAAATATTCAAAATAATAGAAAGCTGCTTTTAATTATGTTCCCCAACGTGTTACAATGGGCTGTGGTGGCTCAGGAATACCGGGACATGGGGACACTGTCTGTGAAATTCTCGAATACGTTTTAGAGATTTGAGAAATACTGTTTTGGTGCTTGCTGTTAATGCATCTACCTCTGGAAAACATTTGCGAATAGCTTGTATCACAAGATGTAAAGCATGAACTTTACACGAAACATGTAAAAACCTTCCATAGTCTGTTTTAAAAGAACGGCCTAGACAACACATTGTCACCGCACCATCGCTCATACACATCAACAGTTGATTAGGTGACTATTCAAACCTTTTAAACGTATCGAGCACCAACCTTTTAATTACTTTGGCAGTACAATTTTCCAATCTTTTGCTTTGTCGATTTTAAGAGGTTCCAGGACTCGTACTACAACATTTACGATAGAATTTTTTTTACAATCTATCATCTCATCAAGACGTAACCAAAGCTGTTTATTTTTTTCCTTTAGATTTTATTCTGTTTTCGATTCCTGCACCTACAGATGGTATATACTTATGTAACACTGGTCGACTTGGTAACGTCCAGTTGGGATTGTATTTGTTCCAGAAGTGTTGAAAGGGTTGTTTATCGAGTAAGCGCTTAATAGCGCGTAATTTACAGGCCATCAGCATGAAAAGTAAATCGAACATAAACTGAGTTTTCGGTTGCACACCATTTGCTTTAGTTGCATCTTGTATGGTATTCACATGAACCGTACAGTGCCTTTTGTCCCGGCACAGCAAAGATTTGTCGCAAAGTTTTCACAATATTTAAGCACCATCATATACTAAATCAGGAAATTCACCGATAAACGTACTCACTGTAACAGCCAAAAAGAATTTTTTACGCAACTCACGCCGCCGCGCCGTGTCGTAAACGATTGCCGTTAAACAAAAACAAACTAAGAAACAATTCACTGTGTAAACACCCGCCGCCAAGCAGGTTCCGACTGCGCCGCTTCTGCGAGCCGGGAACGTCAGACCGCTCTACTTATTACTAAACTTACGAAATGAAAACATTGCCCACTATGGTAGTTAGCAAAACGGGCGCTAAGGGCGCAAAATTCTTAATTTGAATCGCCAGTAGGAAAATTCATGTTACCTCCCTATTGCTTCCCTGTTCTTGTCCCCCGTCTCTTATTTCCTATCGTTTTGCTGGGATTTAACAGGCATGTGAACAGTCTAACTACTTACTACAATAAGTCATGTTGACTCTCAAAGATTCCCAGGTTAACGTTCAAAGCTATTAGGAAGATTTTGCAAGAAGTGCATTTTAAAGGAATTTTATCACAAAATTACATTATTTCTTATAATGACTTGTTACATAGAAAAACATATTGATAAAATTGACAACTTATGCCATTTATGAATATTTTTCTTCAATCTGAATTTTAATCATACCAGGATTTTTTACCGGTTTTAATATAATAATATGCAGTGAATTTCATAACACCCTGTAGAGTAATATAAAATTAGATGTTTGTGATTTTATTATATATAAAGAACAAATGTTGCGTTTTTTATATGCCGCTACCTTAAACATAGCGTTTTATTAAAGAGCGATAGTAGTTAAGTATAAATTATTTTACCCCAAATAAATTTATTGAAAACCAAACCAATTAGTATTTATTCTTAAATCAAACATAATCGGCATTGCTAAAACAATAATAAGTGAAGCATTGAATTAAACATAGTAGTCATTCAGAATAGAGACCATAGTCTAATGACTCTCTGTGGTACTACATTAGTGTTTTTTGTGATTACGGCTAAGGTGATATAGCAAAGCAGACTTCAGTGGTAAGGGCATCTGACCAGAAGAGATGATAATTAACGTCGGCAGAAAGGTAAATAAAGTTTAACAGGAGAAACAATTTAGGACCGGTCTTTGTGGAGAAAATTAACCACGTACGTTGATTCCGCATAAACGGAAAAGACGGTGTCAGAAACGAAAAGTCGAATGCAGGAAATGACAGTTTTATTGGCAATGTAATACTCTATTTTAATTTAATGTCAGCAGTAAATTAAGTCTACTTTCTGTCTTCTTCGGAATGCACCGCTTACTTTCAATTCGAGGTGATAGTAGTATTGACAAAAAAATTACTTCTTGAAATTAGATAAGAAATCAACTCCGAAATCATATTTACTCCAGTACCATCCAGTTCCACAGGCAA
Source organism: Philopedon plagiatum (assembly GCA_963971165.1). NCBI lineage: Eukaryota > Metazoa > Arthropoda > Insecta > Coleoptera > Curculionidae > Philopedon > Philopedon plagiatum. The sequence goes on from OZ020194.1 coordinate 65,774,537, forward strand.
ATGGTGCAGATTCACTGTTATATTTAAAATAATAAACATCCTTGGTAACACAAAATTGCATAATTTTTCCATGGATTATTTAAAATCTCAGATGTATTTGATTTACACATTTATTGTCAGTGACAAATTGTGTCAAAATATCCAAGAATTAATGCAAACTTTTAGCGGCCGACTGCCGAACATTTTAGAGGGAAAAAAATCCTTAATAATGCCAATATTGTTTTCTGGTATTTTCAGATATACAGGGTGTAAAATTCACTACATATATTGAAACCGATAAATCCCGGTATTACTTCAGATTGAAGGAAAATATTCACAAATGTCGCTTTGCAGTAATAGGCTTGTAATCGCCCCTTAAACTTTCTGTAACCAGCGGTACCAAACTGGCAAGAAACACATGATACCGAATAAGTTGCCACTTCTATCAATACTTTTTTTTATGTGTAACAAGTCAGCATAAAAAATACCTAATGTTCTTGTTACCTTCTTAATAAAATCCCTTTAAAATATACTTTTTTTAAAATGTTTAAGATTATGAAATACCAATATACCAAAAAACCTTGACAATACCGGACAGCCATTAATTTAATGCAAGAAACCTTTGCTTGACTAATAATTAATAGGTACTAACAAAAGTTGCAATAACCGATTATTAAACATAACACTTAAAATATTCCACGGTATTTTGTCACTACCCGCCCTATTAAAAATTACAAGCTTATGTTCTGGTTACTTTTCAAATACAAAGTAAAACTCACTGCCTCTAGAAAGAAACCTATATGAATCAAGTAAATCACAGATGTATCTAAAATTTCGGTTAACCAGGTTTGTGTTAAAATATAAAGTAAAATTCACTGCATCTAGAAAAAAATCAGTGGCGGCTCGCCAAGTAAATCACAGATGTACCTAAATTTAAGATTACGAAATACCAATATACCAAAAAACACTGACAACACAGTACATCCATTAATTTAATGCAAGAAACCACTGCTGGACTAATAATAATTAATAGGTACTAACAAAAGTTTTAGTAACCAATCAAACACAACACTTAAAAGATTCCACGATGTTTTGTCACTACCCGCACTATTAAAATTTGCAAATTTATATTTTGGTTACTTTTCAAATACAAAGTAAAATTCACTGCCTCTAGAAAGAAACTAGTGGCGGCTCGCCATTTGAATCAAGTAAATCACAGATGCACCTAAAATTTCGGTTAACCAGGTTTGTGTTATATACTAATAATAATAATAATAATAATAATAATAATAATAATAATAATAATAATAATAATAATAACAATAATAATAATAATAATAATAATAATAATAATAATAATAATAATAATAATATTTAATAATAATAATAATAATACAGGTATTTTATTAAGCATAATATGTTTTTTGTTGGAACAGTCTTTTTCCAGGTGGAATAATATGGATCAGTATTATTCTCGGCATTATTAAGAAAATACTATTTAAGTACATATTTTTTATGGGGCGGAATACAAAAAACACTTATTTCGGGGGTCACGAGTCGTCACTGAAAGGAACACACCTATTATACAACATCAACAAAACAGAAAGTATAGCCATTAATGCAAAAAAAAACGTTCCACTATCTAATTAAATACAATGCTTAAGAGAATTTATGCTATTGTTTACTATAAGCACTATTGAAAAACTCAAAACTAACAACTGATTTATTTATTAAAAAGCACACCATTTTTAAGGTACGCCAAGATTTACACATTCACATACGTGACAAAGTATAGGCAACCTGTAATAACACTTATTAATTTTTGTTGCATAATACAAAGGGTTTATTTGTGTCGAGATAATAGTGAGATTTTGCAACTAGAAATTGCAGACATGATAACCCATAAACAATAAAATTTAAAATGATGTTTCTATCACATGATTTATAAAAACCCTAAAAATTAAAACACTTTTTAAAGTCTTCATTATCTTTGGCAGCCTTATAAATTCATTTAGCAAATGAAGTGAAAACTCTGATTAGAATACCACACTAAATTTTATCGGTTGTGGGTTAGCGTGTCGGCAATTTCTTTTTTCAAAATCTCCCTAAAAGCTTTCATCCCTGTGCCAGGAATCTTTGAGAGGCACATGATTTATTGTGGTAAACAGTTCAACTGATCACGTGCCTGTCCTATAATCCCCGCAAAACGACAAAAAAAAAAGAGACGAGGTAGCGGGGTAGGAAAGCCAGAGCGAGATAACATTTATTTTCTATCTGTAAAAACGTTTGGTAAACATTACTAATTTTTCACAGTAATGAAAACGAAAACGGGTTTTTATGCGTATGGCCAATAATATTAATAGGGTAAACTACCCAATTATTGGCACCTTAAGAACATTTTTATGTTTGGGTGCAGTTTTTGTGGTAACAAATTAAAAAAACTGTATATTGGGCAGCATTTTTTCAATCCCCAAAGATATTATTTTTTAGAAATATGTCAAATCTTAAAGTCAAAAAAACCCTTTCCTTTATTTTTGGAGAAAACTAAAAGAATGTCCATTTGCCCAACGATTGGCACTCTTTGCCCAATTATTGGCACCCACATTTGACCCAATTATTGGCACTCCTGTTTTGTTTTAATTTGCTCCCAAAGTAAGTTGTTAAAATAAGGGAAAAACAATTAACTCATTTTTAGAAACTGTTTATTTAAAAACTTAGTTGTATTACAACAAAATAAACATTTTAAACACAAAAATAATAGTCATCACAAACTATAATTTAACTATTCTAGGTATCTAAATATCAAAAGCTACCTAATATGTTTTAATTATCAACTAGGTACTTTTTAAGAAACTCTCATTACTCTAATATTAAAGCTTGTACTTATTCCTATAACGTTAATCTAAGAAGGTAGACAGGTGCCCAAGAAACTCTAGTTTGTACAGGTACTCAAAAAGTGTATAACAGTTACGTAGCAATATTATCTAGGTGGGAAGTCTTTGAAAGACAAGCTGCACACTTAAAAATTTCGCAATAAAGTCGTTTTTTTTCAAGACATAAAATATGGTATTGCCTCATGCACGTTTGGCATCTAATGCCTTTTCTGATCTGACTTAGATTGTAAAGGCATATGAAGCATAAGCCTTTTCCTGCTGTTATATTGGTCTTTGAACCAAATGATAATTTTGCAGGGGATTTAAATCAATTTCGAACATGTGTATTCGTTTTTGTTTTTTGTTGACTTATTACTACTTCATCGTTAGGAGATTTGAAAAACATGTTTTTAGAATTGAAGTATTGATCATCATGTACTTCTGAGACCCCTTCCTCTTCATCTTCAGATAATGTTTTATCGAGATCTGCTACTGTTTCTTTTTCACTTTTGCCGATTTTTGATTTTTCAATTATAATATTGTCTGTCTGAATGTCAGTCTTTTGCTGAACTGTATCTTTATTTATTATCTTGTTAATCTCTTTTTGTTGTTCTTTGGCAGTCCCTTGTTTAAGATTCACTTTTCTTTTTTTAAGATCTAACTGTCGAATGCCTTTATTATTAGCAGAGTGATTTTTTTTGTTCTCTACTAAATTTTCTTTTTGAAGTTCTTCTTGGTCTCTTTTTCTCTTATTTTTTTTTTCTCGGATTAGGTTTGTTCTGTTTCTTTATTGCCTGTTTTTGAAGTCTTTTTGAAGTAATTTTGTTTCTTTTATGAGCTCTTCAGATAATATAGTGGATGGTCCTTTGGCAACTTTCTTAAATGCATCCCCCAATCGAAACTGTAGGGTTGCTCTTGGAATGTTGTATTTTTTGGCAGTAGACTTTTTGGGTGCTCCAGATAGTGTTGTAAATATCCGTATTCATTAGATATCCGAATCATACGGAATCGGAATCAGCTAATATCCGTATCCATTATCCGAATTCGAATCCATTTCTTGACCCGCGCGAAAGCGGTTACAGATCATATATACGTATGCATGCAACAGACTAAAACATTTTCTATCCGGATACACGGCTAGGTAGGTCGATGCGGTATCGGTATCATACCAGTCGAAGTCGAAGTTTAGGGATAAGAAGGCACCGCGTCGCGCCGTTCTCGTTTGAATTCGGTTCGGGTGAGGCGGGACTAGTTTAACCAATAGGTCTCATCTCATATGATACCCGTTACCCCGATAACTATGCCATCTTTTTTTAGGAAATGTCATTAGAAAGAGAAAGCACAATATCAAATATGCCAAATCGCAGACCGTGTTGTTCGCTTACACTCGATTCCGATTCCGTTTTCTCTTTGCACTTTGCATTAGTAACCACCCGATGCGAATTTATTTTGATTCCGAATCCGTATTCAAGTTCTCGGCCGGTTCCGGATAATCCGGATTCTTTTAATATTCGGATCCAACGGATTTTTGGATACGTATCCTTACATCACTAGCTCCAGATATAATTTCTTCCAAAGCTTTTTGAAGTGCGTCTTCAGAATAATCACATCGCTTTCTGGTTTGTAGCGGCATCTAATAAGGAATTAATATAATAAAACATAAATTATTTTCATAATTTTAAATTATTACATAAGATAAAAACACTGGTGTTTGCAGAAAAATGTCTTTTTGGCGAGATATTAAAGTACAAAAAAAAATAAAAAGTGACAAACCTGTAGGTTTTGATTATAACCTTTAAATTTGAAATAATTATCCAAACATTCTAAATAACTAAACTTTACTTATCGTCTTCTTGTTGCGAACTAATATAACTAATTTTGTCAGTAATTTTATCAGTTTTTGACAAACTTGTATTTATTTCATAAAATAAACATTTTTGAGACTGTTCCACATTATACTCTAAAATATTAATTGTTAGAAAACTGAAAAAAACTATATAAAACCTCAAAAACTCCCCTAAAGTTTTAACCAAAAAACGTAATTTTGACATTGGTAAATTAAAGTGATAAATTTCGACAAAATTTGGAAAAAAATCCATTAAACTAATAAAGTTTGTATAGAAAACTTTCTTATTTTGATGTTTTTTTTATTTAAATCATGTTTAAGTTGCAAAAAATAAAAAAATATACCTTTTTGAAGGGTGCCAACTTTGGGCAAGCATAATTTTAAAAGAATCCCTGTAGTTGGCATAGGGTGCCAATAAATGGTAAATGCTTGTTTTGCAATACCAATAGTTGGCACCCCATTTTTTTTACAAAAACATGTGTTTAGCCTAATAAAAACTTAAAAAATATATATTTCAAAGCTATTTCCCTAAGTACTTTAACATACAAGTCTCCAAATTTAGTCAGAAATATTTTTAAAAAACAAATATTCACGAAAGGTTCATTATGAAAAGTCGTAATTTCTTACCTTTTTTCCGTCACTACAAAACACACCTGTCTTCTTAGCCGCTCTCAGCGACACTGACACCAGCAACAAAAATGCTTGTTGCAGTTTAGAATTGCAGTTAGAAAGAGAAGCAAGGTTGTCTTTCCAAAAAATACTTCATAAACTAAAATATCTTTCTAATAGTACCTTATTTTTAATTAACTACGGACACCTGTTTTTGTTACACAACTACGGACCAGGAGTCTCTAAGACTCCGTTTTAAAAATGTTTCTTTTTCTGTTCTAATTTTTTATTTCCTTTTTGTGTTTACAAATAATAATTTTTTTACTTACTTTTAAATAGTTTATTGCAAAAAATATATGAAATTATAAACATTCCAGCTACAAAAGAGGATAAAACGAAAAAGTCAATTTTTTTATATATTTTTAACCTTCCATCAAAAGAAAACTCATTATTCTTATACTACTTAACAAAATCAAATGTATGATGCTAAATTGTAACTACAGTGGTCAAATATATTGGAAAATGATAAAACAAAATTCTAAAGTATAAAGGTAAAAAAAATGCAAGTCATGTTTTGGAGGCTAATTTAAACGTTTATTCTCGTTCATCGCAACACCGTATGCAACATTTTCTTGAGCACTGCAGGCAAATGGGTTTTTTGCGTTCCATGCAAGTAAATGCAGTCTTTATTTTTAAGCTAGAAGGACATATTTAGCAATATTTTCGAATCTGAAGGCGTCCTTCATTATTTGGTTCCTGTGGCAGTGTGGGTATGTGCAAAATCCGACAAATTAGAGATTTTAGTTCCCTATTTGTCTGAGATTTTTGCAATCTATTACGTAAGTGGTTTTCTGTTAACTGGCTTGCTAATCTCTTAACAAAATGGAAACGTTTCATGTCATTTCCCGGGAATGATGAATATAATATATAGGAGGTTGCACTACATATGTCCAACAATTTAAAAAATATTGCCATAGGTCATCTTCTGGTGCGTCGACTACAGCTATATTTTGCACACTTCTCATCCATTGCATCCACTCCGCCTTTTGTGGAGTTATAAAATGTGATTATTTCTGGTTTTCCAGTCTCTTGATCAGTTGATTTGGAATGATGCATGGACAATAAAAGTATGACTGCTTTATTTTTCTTAGTTGTATATGAAACAATGGTCACATTTTTTTTGAATCCGTAAACTGTATCACCAACTTCACGGTCCTTTCTGGGTAGTAATTCCGGAGGAATTTCCTTTTTATTTTTTTTTTCAGTGTACCCACAAATGTTAGCTGATTTTTTCGCAAATGTTCTACAAGCTCAAAAGACGAAAACCAGTTGTCAGCTGTGATATTTCGATTTGATTTATACAAAGGTTTAGCAAGTCTAACAATTGCTTGAGAGGGTTTACTTAACTGCTTTTCTTCATTTGTCAGTCCACGTCCATCACTGTCTTTTCCGGTGTAAATATATGCATTATATAGGTACTGAGTTCTTGCATCTGTTAGTGCCAAAATTTTTAACCCATATTTTTCAGGCTTAGATGGAATGTACATTTTAAATCTACATCTTCCTCTAAATCACAACAACATTTCGTCCGCGCATGCTGTTGCTCCTATTACATACGATTTCTTGCTATTTTCAACGAACATATCAAATAGTTCAGAAACTGGTGCTGCTGGGTTATCTTTCTTTCTTTCTTCTCGAGTTCCCGAATTATCAAACCGCAGAGCCACTAATAAAATCGAAAAACGTTCAATGGACATAACCGCTCGAAATATCTCTCGACCTGTACCATCTGTCGCAAAAATACTTCTGCAGTCTTCGTCATTTGACTTAAAAATAGCAGTAGTCCTAAAAAAGCTTCCAGCTCACTAGGTGTGAGGTCTGCGAGTTCAGACTTGTTGGGCCGTTTGTACTTTTGTCTCATCCTAGCTAATTTTTCATTTGTCCATGAAATTATAAGATTGCACATTTCCACAGAAAACAGATTTCTAAAAAATATCAGTGGGTTTGTTTTGTCTTCAATATCTAAACGTGTTACAGGTAAACGTAAAATGTTGTGGGCTTGGGTTCGAATATTTCTTTGAGGTTCTGTTGTACTCCATTTACAGCGATTCTTTCCATATAGGTATTTTCTTTCTTGTCTTAACTTTTTACTTTTAGGTTCGTCACACTCACTTATATCCTCATCGGAAACCTCAGCATTACCACTGTCCGGTAAATACTCAAGTTCATCGTCACTAGCCAACTCATTAACGTCCTGTTCGCTTTCTGAATCATGGTCGCTTTCTATACACACTTCTTCGTTTTCAAGGTCACTGCAATCACTGTCTATATCGTCATACCATTTCAACACCTGTTGCTCGAAATTCCTATCAAGAACACTGACGCATTTCGACGTACCAGGCATAGAACCTTCAATGGTTTTTCCAAAATATATCACGTTACTACGGACAGGGAGTCTGATAGACTCTCGACAACTCAAAACTCAAATGTTGCAAATCCCACGCAACTGTCGCTTTCAGGCGTTATGAAGCACTGACAGCCCGGAAGGTACACCAAGCGGCAGTCGCGAATAAAAGTTGTGGTGGGAGTAGCAGCCCACTATGCATAGCGTGGAGTCTGGCTGACTCACTGTCCGTGATTAAGGGTTAATTAAAATTAATATAGGTGCCAATAATTGGGTAGGTGCCAACATTAGGGCAGTTTACCCTAGTACCAAATGCGAAAACCTAAAAATTAGTAATAAATGAGTGCTGAGTGCTTTTACTGCTTTTATCTGATTCGGTCAAGTTTTAAAGCGTCGCCGTCGCTGAAGGAAGAACTTTCACGGAGTGTATGTTTTAATCATGGTTTTCGATTTAGTTTTTTCTAAAATGTTAAGAGGTGTAGGAAAGTGGAAAAGGAACCAATACAGAAATTATATTTTGTGCAAAAATACATTTAAATATGTAGGAAAGTAATATGGTATATCATGTAAGTAATGTTTTAAAGTATAATGCGTTTTTGGCAATTATAAATTATTTATCAATAGGATATTGATGGACAACTATAGCGTAATTTATTTTTTTTTAGTAGAACAAATTTAAAATATAATAGTCGCCTCGAAGCTAAAAATTTTGCAACGTTGCAGCAGCAGGCGCGCGTATGGTCTAGTTTTCAGGCGGTAAAGAACATTTTACAGTCGTTCGATTGAACCAAAAAAAGTACTGAGTGCCTAGATTACCCCAGGGGTCACCCGTCCTAATATATGGAGGGAATTTCCTAGCATCCTGTCTATAGAAATTGAGTACCTGACCTAAACATGGAAACAAGCACAAGTATATAATATGTCTATGTAATCCTATAGCTATTTTCATATTATATAATATTTTTATATGTTGACAAACAAAAAGCCACTAATTTTGTTTTCAGGACAAATTGGATGATTTTTATGTTCTTTTAAAACACATACCTAAACGTGCCTAAACTATACGAATATACGCAGTAAGGATCAATATTTTTTAACATGTATTTATTTTTGTCTTAGTTTGCCTATTATGTCGTCCATCAAACTTGAATGGAATTCTGTCTGGAAGTTTCTCTAATGATTCTAATTTAATAACACTGAAGTTTACCCTGTCTGTAACGACACTCCTCAAAGATATTGATTATTTTGTGAAATAGGCATGTCAACATGGCGTGTCTGTAATTTAATATGTTTTTTCAGGGATAGGTGAATACATTATGTCTTGTAATAGGTTTAATAACCTTAATGGATACAGCACTATCATAATTTTTTATGTGTATAAATTGTCTTAATCCAGCATAAGGATTTGACAGTGAAACATTTCAAGAAGAAACGTTAATTCATACATTGATTTCTTAGGATATTACTAAAAAGTCTAGGAGTATGTTTTCGCCTGTTTCTCCGTTTTCTGTTAACTTACATAAAAAAACAGTGGGTGCATAATAAAATAAAATTAAAGATAATTAATTTTTTCGATATGCCGTGGTCTATGATGTCTGTTTTGATCAGATTTGTATTTCTTGAAATAATCGCCAACTAAATTTGAACCATGGATTTATTAAGAAAGGATTCGATGTCCGCATACTGTGAGCGTATCGAACGAACGTGAAGCCTTATATTTGTTGTTTGTTATGAAAACATTTCCCCTAGGGGTAGAGTTTACGAACTTTAAGGAAATACGTAATTGAATCAAGAATAGAAAGAAATAAAATAGCATTGGAGTGTTGGAGCTCAGAAGTGTTCCTGTCTCTGCTGGTTGCTTAGGAAAAACGTCTGAACACTCGGTTACACGTACGTCTTTGTCTAATGAACTAGGAAAGAACAAGTGCGATTTATAGATTTATAAATGACTCGGAGCGACTTTAAATAAACCTTTAGAAATGATATAACCTATAAATAATAAAACCTTTTTAACTTAAATTTATTATGATTTAGCAGAAGAATAAAATATTTTAAGCCATTCCTTTTAGTAAATCTTGTGATGCTTCTAGGGTATTTTTTGTACAAAAATACAAGGTAAAATAAGATGTGGCCAATGTTTACAAATTGTGTTTACAGTCTCGCTTAGAATGGTTTGTTTTGGCTTCAAAGAATGTTAAATCATATCCATTCTTAATAAATCCATGATTTAAAGAAAGTAGGGCGACCCATACTTTAATATCGTGATCTAAATGATTTTTCGACAAATCTATTAAAAATAAACCGTAGGTTAAAATAATAGAGTTTTTTTCTAACAGCGCAGGTTTTAGATCGTCAAGTTTTGGGTTCCCTAGATCACGAAAAACATGGTTTCACATTTAAATTTTGCCTATAGACTAGACTTCAGGCGCGGCCCGTGAAATTTTAAAGTTGTATATCTCTGTTACTGCTTATGGGACCCATGCCAAATTTAGGTTTTTTAATAGTGAGCCCACTAGGAATATTTTGGTAAAGAAACAAAATATTTTGTGATTTGCGAAAAAAAGTTCAAATTTTGAATTGACCCACCTGGGTAAAAAATTAACACGCTTAGGTATGTCATTTATTATTTTTTCTAAACGAATTTTAGATCATTTTGTCGACAATTTTTAAATTTTAAGAAAAAAAATGTGTTAGTAGAAAGTTATAGTCATTTGAATTTTTTTTCAACCGAAAATGTTTCGGGTGAGCACCTTAAAAATAATTTATATATTTTGTTGCTGTAACTCAAATACAATTTATTTTATAAAAATTTTATTTTGTATACCCATAGCTAAATCTCTTTACCTTGAGTATAAACAAATGCATATATTAAAAATGAAGACTGGTAGAATAGGTATGATTGGTAGAAACTGGTTTTAATAAATATTTAGGAATAGTTTTTTACCACTACGACTACTACTGATTTCCTCTAAAACATGGAAACAAGCTTCCAAGGGAAAGTAAAACCTGCTTGTCCTCCAGAATCAAACAGATTAAAGAGAAAATCATTTGTAACTTGGACTCTCTAAATATGATAAAAAATTTAAAAAACTAAGTAAATACCTAACCCCAATATACCCAATATCGTGAATTTAAGCACTATTTATCTCAGACAAATATTACCTATTTGGTTGTACAACGGTGTATCACTTGATTATGTTTTGCGACGTTTTGGTGAAGAGTAGCATCAGAATATTCTACCAGTACGGACCTGGCATTTTAAAAATTAATCCGCCATTTCACAACCTATTATTGCGACAATTAGCTCAGAATCAGTAACTAAGAATTCAGCTGTTTTAACTGGTAAATTGCAATTATAATCATGAGTACTATCCAGGACCCTCAAGTTTGTAAAATTGGTCCTACGCCTAATTAAAGAATAATCTTAGTTAATTATAACAAATCCTAAAAATTAATTCTTAGAGAGGCGCTATTGGCTTCGTGTGGTCTGTCCATCTGCGTCCATCAACCTGTTCGTCCGTCCGTTCATTATGTTATACTTATAATTTATCGCAACGTCAAAAAATAAAATAGCAAACGGATTTTAGATTCGAATTCCTTATAATCCGAACTCAGTAAATATCCAAATGGTTTTGTGCTATTCATCTGTGTGTCAGTGTATAACCTTTATTATACATGAACTGAAAAAGATGAAAGTAAATGGACTTCAGACTGGAACGCATTGTGTAAAACCATTAAATATAACTCTCTCTATAAAATAATTATTTTAACATTGATGTCTGCCTCTCTGACAACTTTAGAACTGACAGAAATCAGGAGCCGCTCTTTATAAAGTTTTCGCAAAGCACCAAAGAACATATTATGTTAGAGGCCAAATAACGTTAGTAATATTAAACCGAAAATTATGATTACTATTTTCAACAACACAAAAAATAGTTTCATAAATGTAACATATTCTAAAGGCTGAAGATGTCCGCCACTACATCTGAAGCACAATCATCTTGCCATTTTTATAATTTTATTTTGGATATTTGCAACATTCTTGGGATAACATTACATGCCTCCTGGACTCTTAACAGTTTTCAAAATTTGAAATCTCTATCATGTGGACATCAAATGAGTACCTATTTGTCTCCTAAGAATGGCGCAAACCAAGGTGATATTTTCCGGCGTAAGCTATTTCTAACGCCTTATATCGAAATTTAAAACCGTTAATTTTATTTACATTTTGGCATAGGACGCTAAAATCCACGTATATGCGAAAAAATGAGACCGATCTTCCGACGGAATAGCAAATTTGATTTGCGCGATGGGTCATTTTTTTATAATACAAATTTTGACATTAATTGAATAACCTTAATCCTAATTACAAATCTTACATAATAATAGCCAACTTTTTTATATGGGAGCAGACACATTGACAACAATCTTAAATTTCTATGACAAAAAACCTACATAAAAATGCAAACATGCCTTTATTTAAAATATTCTTTCCATAAAGAGCGGTGCACTAATCTGATGGTCTTATAATTACTAGGATATTGTAGGCTAGTCGGCATGTTTTAATACCGCTTGATATGGTCCTGTATTTGTGTGGTACCGCCAGATCATAACCGCTAAGAGGTTAAAGGTACTGGCTTAATACATTTTATGGGATTGTCCACTTAGTCATACTTTTTAAAAGCAGAAAGTTACGTAAAATCGACCAGACTGAATGGATGAATTACTAGTAAGAGCTAGACAATAAAATTAAGGGTTTTCGCAATACGGTGGATTATGAATTAACATTGTAATCATCGAGTTAGTTAACAACTTAATAAGTGTGAATATTTGGATTTAATATTACGCCGGTAAAGCAGTCACCTAAGGTACGGTTTGGATGTTAGTGCGTATATATGTATTATTGCGATCTTGCAAATTAGGTACCCTATAGTAATATAAGTTTGATCAACATATTTCGAAATGTATAGATTTTGGTCTTCCTTAATTCCATTATTGGCACAGTTTATAAAAAAATGCTCTACTACTTGAATTCGAACCTGGGCATTTCAGCAAACTAACTAAAGGATCCCACAAACCAATGCGAATTCGCTGCCGCAGAGCGGCTGCATTGTCTGTCATTGTCAGGATAATGATTTTTGTCATTGCCCTGATAATGACAAAAATAAAACGTAATGACTGAGGCAGCGAATTTGCGTTAGTCTGTGGGATCTTTTATGTGCCTACTGGGGACTCGCTGCAATCTCTCTTGATTCGACTTTCCTAGCATAACTTTTTTGTTCCCTTTCTTATAGATCTAAAGAACAAAAAATTTGGATATCCTTTTTAATTTTTTCATAGTAGCTTAAAACTAATGCAATCATATCTAGATGATAAGAAGCAAGTTTTTGCCGCCAATAAGGTGTTGACGTAAGGATGGTGACCAGAAGGGTCAGGCCCTGTTTATTTCTTTTGTACATAAATTGGATAATATGAAGAATTTACAGGATCCAGTCTCAGTCTTTTCGCAAACGACACGACCTATGCTTGATCCAGCTTTTTTTTAATTCTCCGATGAGATAATAGTTAAATTATGGTTCTCGGGGATACATCTTAACCTTACTAAAGCAAAAACACAGGACATGTTCTGCTATCAAAGAGATCTATCATCGGTCAGTAATCCAGAAAGCGTAAAGCTTTATCTTTTACAAAATATATATTTTAAGAAATGATCTTTTTAAAACAATACTGGTTATTCTACTAAAAAATTAATTTTTAAATTGCACAAAATGATTTTCACAATCAGACTGATAAGTTAGAAAAAAAAATACTAAATTTATTAAAAAAGAATTAGAAATAGTGTACAGGGTGATTAAAATATTTTGAGACAAATAGAAAACGTTTTTATTGCTAATTTATCACAAAATTATATTCCCTATATTCAGGGTGTTAATAAAGTATGTGGCAAAACTTCAGGGTATTATTCCTTACTCAATTTTAAGACAAAAAGTTCATATAAACATAGGTCCTAAACGACTTTGTTTTTTATACACAGGGTGTTAAATTTTTTTTAAAAGGTTTTTCCTAAAGGCGCAAATTGAATTAGTTGTTGAACCTTGGTGACAATTTTTAAAGCATAAAGAGGAGTCTTGCTAGTTGTTAAATTTGTTTAAACAAGTGTTTTTGTTTCCATGCCTCTCTCACTTTTTTGATATTTTCAACAAATTACACTAATAAATAATGTTATGCATAATTTTACATTTTTTCGTTTTTATCGAAAACGGCTAATGTCAGCGAAAAAAAATCAAGGGATGATTTTTGTGTAGTTTTATTAGTTAAATCACAAACCCAATCATATTGAAAAAAAGTGGCGTAATTATATATAATTATATTTTTTTTTAAATTAAACCTCGGGCGTTAGCCCTGGGCGCGCTACTGATAATATGAGAAAAATAGTTTTTTGCTTAAAATACTCCTCTATATGCATTAAAAATTGTCACCAAATTTCAACTTGTTACTAATTTGCGTCTTATAGATATTTAGGAAAAACCTTTAAAAAAATTTAACACCCTGTGTATAAAAACAAAGTCGTTTGGGACCTATGTTTATATAAATTGTTTGTTTTAAAATTGAGTAAGAAATAATATCCTGAAGTTTGGCCACATACTTTATTAACACTCTGCATATAAGAAGAGACTGAGTGACTTATATCAACGCACATCCCACACCGCTGGGTCTAGAAACTTAAAATTTTGCACAGAGTTTTTTACATAACGTAAGGAATCTTTCCTTCTAATTTTTTTAAATTTTAAAATACAGTGGTAGTTTACTAGTCAGTCATTTTCAATTTCTTTGAAATATCCGGGAATAAATCATGACTTTCTAATAATTCATTTTTTGTAGGTGTTTGCTTACGCACCAATTTTTATTAGACATAAAATTTTCTTAGAAATCAGTAATAAAAATGTTTTCCATTTGTTTCAAAGTTTTGTTATATTTTATGAAATAAAATGCATTACTTTAAAATGCATTAAAATGTATCCTGTATGATAACTTATATTTACTTCTTACTTCAACCTTAGTGGACGTTGAGGCTTAATCATTAAAGTCATTGAAATAGATTTGGCTTGAATAATGAACAGAAAGTGGCCATATATGAGGGCTATTCAATTATTGTTACTCTTCACTTTTACTTTCACTACCTTTATTTTTGGTTTATTAATAACTTATTTAATACATACAACAAAATCGAATATGTACGAAAGTTATTTAAATAAAAAAAAGTAGGTAAATTATGGTAATCTGGGCCTGTAACGACATAGGATAATTCCTTCGAGTCCTTTAATGTATTTTTTGTGGACAATCATTATTTCGTTCAATAAAACTTTATCCTTAGTCAGCAACTAGACCTATACTACGAAACATAATGAGGTCATGGTAGCTATAATTTAGTACAAAAGTAAAAAACACTATTAAATATTAAAATGATAGATAATTTTGGTCTCACATGACGGCTGTAATCAAAAAAGTTAAATAAAGTCCAATGTCTATTTAGATTGATAGCTGTTCCAGAAATATACTTTCTAGTTCTAAATCACGTTGATTCTTTTTAATAAACGTGGACGAAGAAATTTTTGTGTCACATGCATTCATTAATATTTTACACGAAATACTGAAGTCACTGGTAGACCGATATACAGCGTGTCCAGAAACCACCTTAGATGGGAAACTTTTTTATTTTTGACTTTACGGAGAAAAGTTATTCTTCATAAAAAGTTCTGCTTGTCGAGAACATCACACTTAAATTAAATATTTTGACCCAGCATATACGGGGTGTCAAAAAAGTAAAAACGATAAATGCCATAGAAGGAAAACTATATTTAATTTTAATTACAAAGTACAATAACATAAGAAATTGTCGTCCAGAACTAAAAAGTGATCGAATATGAAATTTGAAAAAATGACTTTAGGGGCATGTTATGTACCTTTAAATTTTTTAAAAAAGTGTTTTGAAACACAAGTTTTTTAAATAACATATTACCAAAATAAACAATAAAAAAAAGTACTGTTTTTACATAAAGTATATAAAAAAAAATATTTTCGGAACGAAGTAAGGTATGATAGCAAATGAAACTGGCAATTGTTTTATTTGTAAATGCAGAGAGTTGTATTTTCTTTTTATTAAATATGTTGCTTAAATTTACCACGGAGGAAAAAACTGGAATAGTATTAATAATTGTTGGGGACCACTATAAAACATACAGAGAGGCTGCTCAAATTTTTAATGAAAGACATCCGAATAAAATAATAAGTCATGAGATTGTTGGAGATATTGTTAATGAAATTAAGAGTACAGGGTCTGTAAGCAATAAGTTTTCTGACAAGCACCAGATTTGGCGAACGAACGAAGATACCCAATTAGAGGTTTTGCAAGCTGTTTTGGAAAACCCAAAAATGTCATCGAGAAATATTTCACAAACTGTTCTACAGCCAAATCCACGGCCCAAGTTATTTTAAAGAATTTAAGGAAAAATCATTTTCACCCATACAAACCAAAATTTTTTACAAACTACTGCCTAAAGATTTTGATTTACGATTTTTGTTTTGCTCTTGGTTTCAAGGTGAGGTAGAAGATGACCCATTTTTTGCAAGAAAAATATTATTTGTTATTTTAAGGCCACGTTCACCTCAAATGAAATGGTGTGTTCTCAAAACTGTATGTGGCAGAGTGATGAAAAACCAACCTAGGTAATTGAGTGTAGTGACCAGTATTCTTTTAATACAAACATTTAGTTTAGTGTTTTTAAGAGCAAAATAGTAGGGCTGTACTTTTTTCGAGAAAATATTACCGGTGAAATTTACTTGAACTTTTTGAACACGGAATTATTTGAATCATCTGATCGACTACCACTGGATATAAGAAAAACACTTTGGTTCCAACATGACTGTGCTCCATTTCATAGCTCTGCACAAGTAGCAGAATTTTTAAACCGAACACTGAAAAAACATTGTGGAACATTTCACTACAATTAATTGTGTACCTTTTTCCAACAATTTGTTCTCAAAAACGTCCAAGACCAATTTGTAGCAAAATTTGCTGCAATTGTATGAAAATGTATAAAAACTGTTGTAACTCATAATCCAATTATAGTAAATGGCTCTACAAAGACTTTGCTACAATTTTGTGTGAAGAAAAGTCCAAACGATTTTTTCAATGATCAATGCCACAGAGGTGGATTGGATGAAGGTCAGAATTTGCTTGGCCACCAAGGTTCCTTAGATTTTTTCTTATGGGAATTCTTAAAAAAAAAGTCCATGCCCACAGACCTTTCAAAAACATAGACCATTTAGAAAGAATTATCAGAGAATGTGTCCAAGAAATTTCCCTTCAGATGATTAGAAATGCAGTGACGGAATTTTCCCGACGAACAATAGTTTGTATGAAAAGAAACTGTGGACATGTTGAAGCTTAGTATAGTATTTCATAAAATGTTATTGTTGTTTATTTTGGTAATATGTTATTTTAAAAAGATGTAATTCCAAACACTTATTTAAAAAATTTAAAGGTATATATATATATATATATATATATATATATATATATATATATATATATATATATATATATATATATATAGAGAGAGAGAGAGGGTAGTCGTTGCTGACTAGTTAGGCAGTAAACTAGTAATATTGGGTTGCGCAGCAAATGAAAGAATACTCTTTAAAGTTGTTCCAAGCTTTCGAAAATATTTATTTTCATCTTCAGGGAGACTACAAAGAATTACTAGTATTAAACATGGTTCTTATATTAACCATTGTTTTAAGTGAGCTTATAAGCAGATTTATTACTTACAACTTAGTTGAGGATGTTCATTAACGGTGTTAAAGTATTATCTAGGGAATCCGTGAAGTTCTCCAGAGTGGGATCGAAAACCAAGCGTCATTAATTACTTAATTATTCTAAATTTACATTTATTACACAATAGCACAGACAGATTAAAATTACATGAAAGTCATTAATTAAAAAAAAAAAAGGAAGACAATTAAAAATCATTTCTTTCTCCGTTTTTTGAAATTCATTTTAGCCATGCGGCACGAGATGACAGACTGATTTGATTGAGCGGGAAACTCACTATGGACTGTCAGAAGTCAGTTATTAGCGACATCTGTGTATTATATTAAATTATATGCGAAACATGATTACAGAAGTCTGTAAAGTTAGGTGTGTTATATACCTTGTAGAGATAACTTGTTGGATTTATATTGCGCTCAGGAAGTACACCCTAGCGGCTGCATTTAAAAGCTTATTTATGTGACATCTATGAATTTGAATCAGAATTATTTTTAATTTGATAAAGAGATTTTGTTATATGTAGGAAATGGGTAAGTATTCTTGAATTTGTTGTGAAGGAAAAAAATAATTTTTATTATACAATCAATTGTCATTATACTTGAATCTCAGAGTCGTTCAAACGATGATCCTTGTCTAAAAATAATAGATATGAATATATTTCACTTAGGTGTTTTATATCGGTTTTTTTATTTATGCAATTAGGTTCTTGTGAAATAAAGGCCATTTCAAGAAAAGATCTTTTAGAGTTATTTTTCTGTGTAGCAAGTATCTTGGTTGCATTGTAATCAAAGTTATGTAGTGAGTTATTAGCGTGTTCTGCCAGAGCACACCTCTCTGGATGCAGTCTACAGTCGCTCCTGTGTGTCGTGATTCTGTCGGCCAATGGTCTTGTAGTTTGGCCTATGTATAATTTTTCACAGTCTGCACAAGGAATGCTGTAAACCACATCTGTTCTTCGAGTAAGAGGGACCCTGTCTTTAAGCCTGGAGTGCACCGAATAGAATTTTGTTCAGCACTCCTGCCATCAACATACCTATAGATATTAAATGAACATAATCTAATAAATAATAACAATAATATAACTGAAGGGACACAAACTAATAAATTCATATCACTTCCCTACATTAGAGAGATAACTCCGGCGCTGTCCAGAATAATAAATCAGGTAGTTAATGTCAAAATCGCGAACAAACCAGTACTCACAATTTCTTCGGTGCACTCCAGGCTTAAAGACAGGGTCCCTCTTACTCGAAGAACAGATGTGGTTTACAGCATTCCTTGTGCAGACTGTGAAAAATTATACATAGGCCAAACTACAAGACCATTGGCCGACAGAATCACGGCACACAGGAGCGACTGTAGACTGCATCCAGAGAGGTGTGCTCTGGCAGAACACGCTAATAACTCACTACATAACTTTGATTACAATGCAACCAAGATACTTGCTACACAGAAAAATAACTCTAAAAGATCTTTTCTTGAAATGGCCTTTATTTCACAAGAACCTAATTGCATAAATAAAAAAACCGATATAAAACACCTAAGTGAAATATATTCATATCTATTATTTTTAGACAAGGATCATCGTTTGAACGACTCTGAGATTCAAGTATAATGACAATTGATTGTATAATAAAAATTATTTTTTTCCTTCACAACAAATTCAAGAATACTTACCCATTTCCTACATATAACAAAATCTCTTTATCAAATTAAAAATAATTCTGATTCAAATTCATAGATGTCACATAAATAAGCTTTTAAATGCAGCCGCTAGGGTGTACTTCCTGAGCGCAATATAAATCCAACAAGTTATCTCTACAAGGTATATAACACACCTAACTTTACAGACTTCTGTAATCATGTTTCGCATATAATTTAATATAATACACAGATGTCGCTAATAACTGACTTCTGACAGTCCATAGTGAGTTTCCCGCTCAATCAAATCAGTCTGTCATCTCGTGCCGCATGGCTAAAATGAATTTCAAAAAACGGAGAAAGAAATGATTTTTAATTGTCTTCCATTTTTTTTTTTTTAATTAATGACTTTCATGTAATTTTAATCTGTCTGTGCTATTGTGTAATAAATGTAAATTTAGAATAATTAAGTAATTAATGACGCTTGGTTTTCGATCCCACTCTGGAGAACTTCACGGATTCCCTAGATAATACTTTAACACCGTTAATGAACATCCTCAACTAAGTTGTAAGTAATAAATCTGCTTATAAGCTCACTTAAAACAATGGTTAATATAAGAACCATGTTTAATACTAGTAATTCTTTGTAGTCTCCCTGAAGATGAAAATAAATATTTTCGAAAGCTTGGAACAACTTTAAAGAGTATTCTTTCATTTGCTGCGCAACCCAATATTACTAGTTTACTGCCTAACTAGTCAGCAACGACTACCCCCCATCGTATCCTCGGTTTGACGTACCGGCGGGGCTTGCGAGCTTCATTGACTCGGAGGGCTAGGCCAGCTAGGTCCAACCATGCTGGGAAGGTCTCCGAGGGTAGAAGCCAGACTAAGAAGGATACAACTGCACAGTGGTGCCCACACTACAACACTACATATTTAACACCAGCTCACTGCCTGTCCTGCCGCGGCCGCCCTGCGTGGTGCGGCGGGGCACAGAGGTGAGCACACTACAACACCTACACCTCACCTACACTTAACACATTCGGCTTAATCCCACGGTGTGACGCGACCCGTGCCAATGGGATGAATGGCGCCTGAGCCGTAATCAGGCGTTTCAAACGGAGCCTCCGGGACACCAGGCGACATCCCGGAGTAAGCAGCCTTACACCGGCAAGGGGGCGCTGCCGGTGCGGACCACCCTTTCCCCCAGACTCGTGGGAACTTCATGGACCATAAAAAACAAAAAACAACGAAAGAAGAGGACTCGGAAACGAGCGACTCTTCAACTCTAATTGAGGTGGATCTTTCTGAAGATGACACCCATTTACCAACTCAGGGAGGTGATAGTAAGCCGGACGATCGGCCGGCTGAAAAGACTCCGGAGGTTATAAACATAGCTGCAGGGATGGAAAAAGTTGGCCTGCAACAACCAAAACTATCCGGAGCCCAAAGAAGGAAGATCCGGAAGGCAGCAAAAATGGCGGCGGGGACGTGGACAAAAGAAAAGCCCCGGCCAAAAACAAAGGAGGGGGAGAGAAAAGTGGAGGGTGCCGCCAAAAAGAGGCCGCATCCCGACACCAGCATCTCACCTTCTAGCAAACAGCCGGAGAAGAAGGCCAGGAGTCAATCGGGACAGGCTGGCATTTCTTCTTACAACAAGGCTGCTAGCGGACTAAGGATGGCGGTGATACAAAGACGCCACCCGGATACGACCCTGACTCAGGAGCAAGCTGACCTGATTCAGGCAAGACTGGTTGCGGTCTTGGACGAAACTCCCTCCGGGAGTGCGAGTCCACCGCAATTTGAAGGGAGTAGATACACGGGAGGCATTATCTGGATCACGTGTAACAATCCCTCAACCAAGACCTGGCTGCAACAAGCAGTTGCAACCATGGGAAACTTGTGGGAGGGGGCAGACTTGACAGTGGTTGAGTCTAAGGACCTCCCCAAAAGGCCCAAAGTCCTCGTCTGGATTCCAGAGGCAGTCGAGGTACAAACAGTCAGGACCCGGCTAGGACGACAAAATCCTGGCCTCAATACGGGAGACTGGCTGATGCTAAGCCGGAAGGTAGAAGGAAAGGGACAAACCTTGGCCTTCTCAATAGACGCGGCGTCGCTTGGATGCCTTGAACGAGCTCAATTCAAGGCATACTATGGACTTGGAAGGGTAACCTTCAGGGTTATAGCGAGCGTCGCGAACCAAAGTGAGGGTCGTGCAGGTTAACCTACACCACAGCAGGGCAGCCTCGGCAGTCCTGTGTAAGGTGATGGAGAACTGCGACATCGCCCTCATTCAAGAACCTTGGGTCAACCAAGGGACAATAAAAGGTCTCTCGGGAGTAGGTGGTGAATTGGTTTACAATAGAACCTCCGACAGACCGAGAACCTGCATTCTAATTAAAAAGAATATAAGGATGCTGCCACTGACTAATTTCTGTTTTAGGGACCTCGTGGCAGTAAGACTAACAACAACGGAGGGGGGTGGGCCGAGAAATATCACTATTGGATCGGCTTACTTCCCACACGATGACCCGGAAGCGCCACCACCCAGTGCTGTGGAGGAACTGGTGAGAGACTGCAGAGGAAGTGGATCGCAGCTGATCATCGGGTGTGATGCAAACGCACACCACAGCATCTGGGGCAGCACTGACACCAATCAAAGAGGTGAGTACATTTTTCAATTCCTAATGGCAAATAACTTAGACATTATGAATAGAGGTAATAATCCGACTTTTGTAACCGGGCAAAGGCAGGAGGTTTTAGATATAACTATATCAACGGCTTACGTCGGCAATTATATTAAAAACTGGCACGTGTCTGAGGAAGAGAGTTGTTCGGACCACAGACACATACGGTTCGAAATAACGTGTATAAAACGGGAAACTAACTCTTATCGCGACCCTCGCAGAACGAACTGGGGTAACTATCGGGTAGACCTAGAACGTAACCTGGGGGGGCTTAAAGATGTAATAAATAACGTGACGGATCTCGAACTGGTAGCGGATCAATTGACGGACGCCGCCATTTCTGCATTCGAAGCAAACTGTCCTCAAACCACATCAAATTCCTCCCGGAGGGTCCCCTGGTGGGGACCAGACCTGGAGGCCAAAAGAGGACAGGTAAGGAAGAACTGGAATCAGGCAAAACGATCAGGTAACTGGGAAGCATATAGGGCAACCCTTACTGAATACAACAAAGCGCTGAGGAAGGCCAAGAGAGCATCCTGGAGAAGGCACTGCGAGGCTATTGAAAGCACTCCAGAATGTGCCAGACTCGCAAAGATACTGTCAAAGGACACTCAGCCTGCAATCAACTCTCTTGTTACTGAGAATGGAGAGCAAACATTAACGGGGAAGGATACAATGACCGAACTGTTTCGGGTTCACTTCCCTGGGTCCAATATCATAAAGGAAACACCTGAAGCCTGGAGATTTGGAGGACCTAATGAAGCTCCCAACAGAGCTCATAGGGACAACTGGCAGGCTGCTAAGAAGGTGATATCCCCTGAAAAAATAAAATGGGCTATAAACTCATTTGAACCCTACAAATCTCCGGGTCCCGACGGAGTTTGTCCAGCGTTGCTACAGCAGGGATTAGACCTGCTTGTTAGCAAGCTTTGTCATATACTAAGAGCCAGTCTGGCCCTAGGCCACATACCGAGGATTTGGAGACTGACCAAAGTGGTATTCATACCGAAACATGGGCGTCCCAACTACTCGGTCGCCAAGGCATTCAGACCCATCAGTCTAATGTCCTTCATTTTAAAGACGCTAGAAAAACTGTTAGATAGGCATATAAGGGATGAAATAATGGGGGACGGACCATTCCATCAAGACCAGCATGCCTACAGAACAGGACGATCGACCGAATCAGCACTCCACCAGCTAGTTAGCAGAGTGGAGAACGCGATAGGTAACGGAGAAGTGCTTCTCGGAGCATTTCTGGACATTGAAGGAGCGTTTGACAACACATCCTTCACATCTATAACCAGAGCAATCAGGGGCATCGGGCTAGATGAGACCTGCTGCAGATGGGTAGAGAGTATGCTCAAAAGCCGGGTAATCTATACAGACCTACTCGGTGAAACTTTGGCAGCCCGGGTGGCAGGGGGATGCCCTCAGGGGGGGGTTCTTTCCCCCCTCCTCTGGAACCTGGTAATGGACGGGCTTCTAAAAGAACTAAGTCAAAGGGGTTATTCGATCCTGGGCTACGCAGACGACCTGGTCATAACGACTCAAGGAAAATTCAACACAACCGTGAGGGACTGCATGAGGAGCGCCCTCGCCGTAGTGGAAAAATGGGTAGGACAGGAAGGACTTAATGTAAGCCCACACAAGACTGTCATCGTCCCGTTCACTAACCGCAGGAAAAAGGAGGGGCTCGGTCCTCTAACCCTGCGAGGAGTCACAATTCCACTGCAGGAAGAGGTAAAGTATTTGGGGGTAACACTGGACTCAAAACTTACCTGGAACAAGCATGTGGACAAAACCATACGAAAAGCGGAAATCACCCTTGCGGTGGTCAGACGAACGTATGGGAAAACATGGGGTCTCTCACCAAAGATGGTGCACTGGCTGTACACCAGAGTGGTGAAACCCGCAATAACATATGCAGCCTTGGTCTGGGGGACCAAGGCAACGCAGAAAACAATAATGCTCAGGCTCAGCAGTCTGCAAAGACTAGCCTGTCTGGGCATTACAGGGGCAATGAGATCGACCCCTACCTCAGCGATGGAGAATCTCCTAGACCTTCCTCCCTTGCACCTGGTCATCCAGGGAGAGGCGAGGATGGGTCTCTATCGACTGCAAAACACTCTGCCCTCTTCATTACGGAAAAGGGCGGGACATGAACTCATAAGAGAGAAGATTGGAGGGCCCGATTTAGAAATGAGATCGGACTACATGACTCCAAAATTCCAATACAACATCCCCTACGAGGTAGTAATAGCGGATCGCAGGGAATGGACTTCGACAAACCCAGAGTTTCCTCCGGGGGCAATCATATGGTACACCGACGGATCAAAAACCGAAGCGGGAACCGGAGCAGGAGTACATGGGGTCGGACCAAGGAGGGACATGTCCTTTTCCTTGGGGAAGTACCCCACGGTATTCCAAGCAGAAACCTACGCCATCTTACAATGTGCGCTGGAAAACAATAGGAGGGCTTATTCAAATAAGCGGATCTATATCTGTTCAGACAGTCAGGCCGCTTTGAGGGCACTCTCATGCCACAGAGTCACTTCGGGACTGGTATGGGAGTGCATAAACGATCTTGGCGCGCTAGCTGCCAGAAACTCAGTGAAGCTCATGTGGGTACCGGGACACAAGGGCATCACTGGTAACGAAAAAGCCGACGAACTTGCTAGACAGGGATCGGCTACACCATACATTGGCCCAGAACCATCTCTCGGGGTGCCAAAGTGCACGGCACGAGAGGCGGTAAACAGATGGATCAAACAACAACACAAAGTCCACTGGAATGGAGTACAGGGACTGAACCACAGCAAGGCCGCTATAGGAAATCCCAATCCTAGACTCACCAGGCAACTGCTAAATCTGAGCAGGATCCAGTTGAGGACAATCGTAGGGGTACTAACAGGACACATGGCTGTAAAGGACCTTCTCAACAAAATGAAACTGTACCAGGGAGACCTTAGCTGCAGACTATGCGGTAGGGACAGGGAAACAGTTCAGCACATTATATATAATTGCGAGTCACTAGATCGCAAGCGCCACCAACTGTTCGGGCAACCAAAGTTAGAACCGGAGGAATTGATCACCCGCTCCC
Organism: Philopedon plagiatum; assembly: GCA_963971165.1. Lineage (NCBI taxonomy): Eukaryota > Metazoa > Arthropoda > Insecta > Coleoptera > Curculionidae > Philopedon > Philopedon plagiatum. Next base: position 65,799,508 of record OZ020194.1, read on the forward strand.
TTGTGGACCTGTACAGGCTTGTGCAGGAAACTGGGATAACAGAGTGGGTGTAACAAAAGTTATTGGGTAGGCACAATAGGCCTCTAGTGGCCGCAGTGCTTCCGGTCTCGGACGGAGCCCAAGGGAAAAAAAAAAAAAAAAAAAAAAAACCCAATATTACTAGTTTACTGCCTAACTAGTCAGCAACGACTACCCTCTCTATATATACACCACAGGTATGGGTTTTTACCAGATCATCAAGGCTACATATGGGACCGAAGCAGTGAAGAATTTAAAGGATTGGGCGAAAACCAAAATTAAATTGGCGAAGGAGTATAATAGAAGATCGTTTCTACTACAATGCAGACAAATGGGGATACGGCCACAACACATCACAGCAACAACAGGGCCAATAGAACAACTTCTCCTCCGGCAGGACTCTCAACAGGCTATGGACTTCAATCGTAGGTTAGGAAATAAACTTATTAATATTGAAATTTCGGCTAATCATAAACTAATTAGTAATCTAGAATCCTCACTTACATCGTTCAAACGAGCAATCATTGAAAGCACTAATGAAGCCATCTTCAATAACTTTTCTAGCAAACAACAAAGAAATTACAATAGATTATTCCATAAAATTAAAACAAACAATATTAACAAATTAAATAACTTAAAATCTATCGAACTTCACAACCGCCTTAAGACTAAACCGGAATGGATAAAAAATCTTACCAACATAGAGATTCCTAATGATATCCTCCAGTTCTTGTCTCTCGGCCCTAAGTTTAGTGTTGAGCCGGTTGTGGGAAATGATATACCTATAAAAAACATCTTGGCGGATCTTGACTTTGTTACCTCATCTATAAATGATGCCGCAATAAAAAATATCACCATTTCAAGAACTACTAACATCCTTACAAATTATATAAACTCGAACAAACATAACAAATCACTTTTCCATAACCTACTCTATAAATCAAAAAAGTTCCTTAAGGACAACCCTAACATTATATTAACTAGATCAGACAAGGGCAATGTAACTGTTATCATGGAAAAAGAACAATATTTACAACTCTCCAATGAATTAATCCAGAATGATGAATCTTACATCAGTTTACCGCGAGACCCCACACTTTCGATTCAAAGAAAGTGCAATGAATTAATCAAACAATTGTATAATACAGGACAAATAGATGAGGCCACAATGAAAAAGCTTACAAGTTACAAGAGTACATCTCCAAAATTTTACTCATTACCTAAAATCCACAAACCAACCTTGTCTGTCAGGCCAATTGTAGCTTCAATTGGTGCACCCACGGAATTTATTGCAATTTTTATAACCGAAATCCTCACAAAAGCATATGACATCGATAATGAATATTATATTAAAGACTCTTTCCAAGTCTATGAAAAATTTAACCAATTACAGCTTCCTGATGGCTATGTGGTAGCAAGCCTCGATGTTGTCTCTCTTTTCAGCAATGTTTACTATGATGCTGCACACAGGGCCATCTATAAGTGTTGGTACCGCATTAGTAACTATTGTAACACAGACAGAGACTCCTTTCTTAGATTAATTGAATTTCTTTTTGATAACACATATTTCTCATTTGAGAACAAATACTATAAACAAACTTTTGGTACCCCAATGGGGTCTTCTGTCTCTCCTATACTTGCAACATATGTGATGGATGAATTGCTGGACACAGTTCTTCCAGTTCTCTCCTTTAATCCCCCTTTTTAAAAAAATACGTGGATGATATAATTGTAGCACTACCACAAAATGGAATCAACGAGATACTAGAAACCTTAAACGATTTCGATCAACACATCCAGTTCACTATAGAAACCGAAGACCCTACCTGCTCGGTTCCTTTCCTAGATACCAAATTCACACGAACTCACAACAACAAAATCGTGATAGATTGGTACAGGAAACCTTGCAGCTCAGGACGATACTTGAATTATTTCTCGTATCATAAACATAATATGAAAGTGAATCTGGTTAAACAAATGAAATCAAGAATTCTAAAAATCTCAGATCCATCTCTACATAAAAAAAACTTAGATATCCTGGCTCAATTATTCATCGATAATTCATATCCGCCCAAACTGATTAATAGAATTTTGTTCAGCACTCCTGCCATCAACATACCTATATTAAATGAACATAACCTAATAAATAATAACAATAATATAACTGAAGGGACACAAACTAATAAATTCATATCACTTCCCTACATTAGAGAGATAACTCCGGCGCTGTCCAGAATAATAAATCAGGTAGTTAATGTCAAAATCGCGAACAAACCAGTACTCACAATTTCTTCGGTGCACTCCAGGCTTAAAGACAGGGTCCCTCTTACTCGAAGAACAGATGTGGTTTACAGCATTCCTTGTGCAGACTGTGAAAAATTATACATAGGCCAAACTACAAGACCATTGGCCGAGAGAATCACGGCACACAGGAGCGACTGTAGACTGCATCCAGAGAGGTGTGCTCTGGCAGAACACGCTAATAACTCACTACATAACTTTGATTACAATGCAACCAAGATACTTGCTACACAGAAAAATAACTCTAAAAGATCTTTTCTTGAAATGGCCTTTATTTCACAAGAACCTAATTGCATAAATAAAAAAACCGATATAATACACCTAAGTGAAATATATTCATATCTATTATTTTTAGACAAGGATCATCGTTTGAACGACTCTGAGATTCAAGTATAATGACAATTGATTGTATAATAAAAATTATTTTTTTCCTTCACAACAAATTCAAGAATACTTACCCATTTCCTACATATAACAAAATCTCTTTATCAAATTACAAATAATTCTGATTCAAATTCATAGATGTCACATAAATAAGCTTTTAAATGCAGCCGCTAGGGTGTACTTCCTGAGCGCAATATAAATCCAACAAGTTATCTCTACAAGGTATATAACACACCTAACTTTACAGACTTCTGTAATCATGTTTCGCATATAATTTAATATAATACACAGATGTCGCTAATAACTGACTTCTGACAGTCCATAGTGAGTTTCCCGCTCAATCAAATCAGTCTGTCATCTCGTGCCGCATGGCTAAAATGAATTTCAAAAAACGGAGAAAGAAATGATTTTTAATTGTCTTCCTTTTTTTTTTTTTTTTTTAATTAATGACTTTCATGTAATTTTAATCTGTCTGTGCTATTGTGTAATAAATGTAAATTTAGAATAATTAAGTAATTAATGACGCTTGGTTTTCGATCCCACTCTGGAGAACTTCACGGATTCCCTAGATAATACTTTAACACCGTTAATGAACATCCTCAACTAAGTTGTAAGTAATAAATCTGCTTATAAGCTCACTTAAAACAATGGTTAATATAAGAACCATGTTTAATACTAGTAATTCTTTGTAGTCTCCCTGAAGATGAAAATAAATATTTTCGAAAGCTTGGAACAACTTTAAAGAGTATTCTTTCATTTGCTGCGCAACCCAATATTACTAGTTTACTATATATATATATATATATATATATATATATATATATATATATATATATATATATATATATATATATATATATATATATATGAATGACAATAAAGATATTTTGTCAAATTTCAAATTCGCTCACTTTTTAGTTCCGGACGACACTTTCTTACGTGATTGTACTTTGCAATTAAAATTACAGATAGTTTTCCTTTTACGGTATTTATCGTTTTTTACTTTGTTTGACGCCCCATATCCCATTTGTTAAGATGATTTCTGGATACGCTGTAAACCTACCAAAACTTTAAAAATATTTTTCTGTTTTGGTTTCATAACAAAGCTGTTTCGAAACTGCTTTTAGTATCGTAACAGGCTTTTTATGAAACAGCTCCTTATTTTTTAAAAGTTGTAATGCGGTGTGTAGTCATGTATAATAAAATAATTTAATTCATCAATGCTGCTGTGGGAAATATCATTTGACAGTATTACCAACGTAAAATCTTGACAAAAATATCCAAAATTTGTATCTCTTATTTTCTTTTTAAGTATGCATTTTTTTATTGAAAAAAATGTAAAATAGAAAAAATAGTATAAAGTACATGTTTTACAAATCTATTACAGCACTGGACCCGTGCCCCAAAATGATGCTTTATAAAACTTGTACTTTAATATACTATTACGCTATCCTGTAGAAGGTACCAGAGGGCAAACTGTGTCCAATTTGTAGACTATTTTCTTTTAGTTTTTTAATATAATTTAATTATTACTATTGTTTTTAGAGGTTCTGGATTTTTAATTAACTTTAAACTTTGAATAGAGTCGACGTTTCTAATTAATCATCTTCATATCACTTGATCCTCCTATTAAACCTTATTTGTTTAAATCGTTCTTCTTGACTCCACCCACATGTTCTCTCGTTTTCCTCTACACCTCCTCCATGCACTTCCAATACCATTACCCTTCTGTTGACATGATAATTATTTCTTCTCATCACGGTTATTCTCTTGCCTGTATTTTCATTTTTAAACAATCTGGATTGTTACCCTGATTTTTTACACCTAACTTATTCTCTCATCTACCCTTGTTACCCCACACATCCATTTAAGTATTCTTACTTCTAATACATTAGTATGGTATCCTGAGACAGCCCACGTAGACTTGAAACCTAAGTACTAATGTTACCTTGGCGTTCAAAGAATTGGAGGTTGGAAGAGGAAGGGGAAATGTCTGCAAGTAATTTGTTCCATAATATGGAGACTCCAAGTATGAACGAGCGAGAAAAATTCTAGAATTTTGTAGTTGGACAGTAAAGGGATGCAAATGTGAAGCGTTTCGCGTTTCTTGTTCTATTAGGACAGTGGCTCTTCAGCGGTGGTCCGTGGACCACAGATGGTCACAGTTTCCGCGAAACATTTAAGCATTTATTCATTTTACTGGAGATTCAATCGTTTATCAATCGAGAGCTATCGAAAAGCTGATTCGTAACCCTTTTGGTATTAATGTTGGAGAGGTTGCTGAAGAAGTCCAGGAAGAAGCACATTGAATTTCAAAATGATAGAAATTTCGAGGATGTGTTTGAATCTGTTTCCCTTGAGGAGATTTGGTGTAAAAGAGCAATTTCATAAACTGAAATTCGGAAAATTGCTTTGCGCTATCTTATGCTCTTCTCCACGACTTATTTATGTGAACAAAGATTTTCTGCTTTGCTTGTAACTAAAAAAAAAGTCCCGGAATCGATTAAAAGTAAGTGATGATATGCGTGTAGCGTTGTGCAATAATATTAGCCCCATGATTACACAGCTTATAAAGGAGAAAAAGCTCAAAAATCACATTGATGATTTGGCAAATTTAGTTTTCTATTAAAAATGTTCTTTTTTATATTATAATTATTATAAATAGTAGTACACTCTGTGCATGTTACTATTAAGTTTAACGAATATGTTGAAAGTTTTGATTAAAGTTTATTTTAAGATTAACACAGTTTATTATTCTTGAACCTTGTGATCCGTGCTAAGAATAAAAAAAAATCATAGTGGTCCCTGGTTCAAAAAAGGTTTATTACCACTGTGTCAGGAACAGTCAAGGAGGGAATCATAGAGACTACTTCTTCTCAGCGAAATCTGTAAATGTTTAGAAAAGATGCTAGTGCACATAAGGTCAGATAAGTAAATCACGACGACAAAAATAGACAATTTTTTTTTTAAACTGAAAATTCCCCCAAAATGTTCTCTATAAAGCAGGCGCGGCCCGAGAAATTTCAGATGTGTCGTATCTCAGTTCCTACACCAAATTATAGGATGTTACTATTGGGTACTGTAGAAACATTTTAGTAAAAAAATATTTAATTTTAAAATTTGCGAAAAAAAGTTAATTTTTTGGGCCGCTTCACCTGAGATCTGAGAAAGTTCTGAAGAATATTTTACTTCCAAGCCTTTTTCATAAATCTTATCAGATTTTATCGACAAATTCCAAATTTCGTGAAAATATTCTAATTTTCCTTAAAGAAATGATATTTTAAATTATTTCTTAGACAAAATATTTTAGGGTAAAAATTTTAAAAACTAATTACTTTCAACATATTAGAGATAATTCAATGAAATTTCAATTGTGTCAATAAAATCTGATAAAATTTATGAAAAAAGCTTGGAAGTAAAATTTTCTTCAGAACTTTCTCAGATCTCAGGTGAAGCGGCCCAAAAAATTATCTTTTTTTTCGCAAATTTTAAAATTAAATATTTGTTTACCAAAACGTTTCTAAAGTACCCAATAGTAACATCCTATAATTTGGTGTGGGTCCCATGCATAGGAACTGAGATACGACACACCTAAAATTTCACGGGCCCCCCTGCCATAAAGCAGTACACAATGCACCAGAAGAATTTCTTTTCTTAATGCAACGAACAAGCTTGAGCATGCACGCAAAGTTGTGTTATCTTCTGCATGGCCAATATTGGTTAGTTACGCCTGAATTGTTGCCGGAGTAGCTACCCTTGTCCTATTTTTCCAAATTTAAAATAGCAAAGTTTACAACATGGATACTGAAGCGTCAGGTATGTATATACTTTAATCTGCAATTATTGGTAACATAACAGTTGTACGTAGTATAGATATAATATACGTTTTATGGAATATTATTTGTTTAAAAAAATATTGAAATGTTCACTTCAGTAAGAGCTATACAAAAAGTTCCGAAAAGTACACCGACGGTTTCTTACTTGTTCCATAAAATGTGTTGTAAGTCCCCTTGTTAAATGGAGCGTATTCTTTCCAGGTCGTCGTGCCGACCCAGCTTCAAAGGAAATAATGAATAAGACAATTATCACTCCAGAAAAACTTCAAGAATCAACACCAATAGTGACAGTATCCTCGGACCCTATTGTGACAAATAAGCGAAAAAACCTAAAAAAATAAAGCACAATTCAATGCAGTTGTATTAGGCATGCTGAGGCTGCCTACTTTCTATGTTGGAGATGACGAAGGTAGCAGTGATCAGGATTCTGATGATGGTGATAAGGATGATGAGAATGTGGATGGATAACGTACCTATCTCATTAATTGAAAATACATGAATATTTATATATGACATTGTTTTTTTATATATTAAAATACTACGAGGACGTGACGTCACGTCACGATGAATTGAATTCTACGAGATTTTGACACTAATGACAGTGGCCACGTAATGGGTCGTTTGTTTTGTTTGAGTAGTCATGTGGCTTTGGCACGTAGAATAGAATTCTATGTGGCGTGATCCGGTTGCAGGTATTTTATGAACGATAGTTATTAAATTTTCTCCTTATACGCGTTTTTCATCAGAATAGCAAATAAAATCACTTTATATTTTTGTCCTCGTAAATTGATAATTAATTTGTCCTTATGTGCAACGGCGGACGCGGAGATGAGCGGGAGAAAAGAGTTTTATTGTGAGGACTGGGTTATTGATGAGTCGAGTAGCTCTCTTTTGGACAGAATCAAAGATGTTAAGTACTGTCGAAGGTGGTGCCGCTCCCCAGATGCTGAAACGGCATCCTAATTTAAAAACAAATGTGTTTTATTATATAATATTATACATTTTATTGGTACTTTACCACATCAATAAAAATTTATACTGCATAATGCATATCTTCAGGCACAATCGTGTTCCAGTTTAAAAGGTATTTTATTTTAATTATATACTTACAATGAAATATACGTAATTGCATTATAAGGACGATTTTTATAGGATTTGTTCACTTTATGTTTTCCTTCGGATATCGGTTAAATTATAACGGATATTAAGTTACATAAGCATGTGTATTTAAGTAATAACAAAATATATTCCTTATTTATTATCGAAAGTTTCGCCATATAAAATGATAAAAATATGCCCACAGGAATTTCCTAAAATTAACAAAAAGCTCTCAAGGTGTGGTCAAAATTTTAGTAGAATTTATATGCATTTTTCTGCAGACTTTAAAAATAAATAATACGGTCATCGTCATCATCAGTCATCTCATCAGTGTTATATATTAAGAGTATTATTCATCTAGGAGGAATATTGAAGTAATAAGGAAATTAAAAACGAAAGTATTGATAGAATAATTCAGCTTTTCTGTCGTAAATACTGGCAGTAACTCGTGATATCTAAAAAAATTTATATGTTTTACATTAGCACGAGGAGACGATACCATTCATTCATAACTAGCCTTTTTTCATTTCAAACATTATCCCAAGTAGCATATATAGACACAAATTGGATATAAATCCATTGCTGTGAAACGTTTCGAAACATTTTCGATCCAAATTATAAAATTGTGCCGAGACACATGTGTTCCGGAACTTTTGCCACACATTTTCGAATTTAGTTAGGTACTAGAAAAACTTAAGAACTGTTTGTTTCGAAATATTTTACAAACGACAGTGTCGATATATTTTTGATACGCGGGAATGAATATTTTTGGAAACATTTGTAGATAAAATTATGAAGTTGTAGTAAGACACACGCACTCTCAAATTATAGCGACACATTTTCGAATTAAGTTAACCCAATCAAAACAAATTGGTATTTTTCTGTTTCGAAATATTTACCAAAGGTATACATTCATTTACGAAACTTCTGAGGAGAATAATTTTCGAGACTTCCAGAAACATATACACTACGACCTCTTCGAAACAGATTATCATAATCTATAATTTTTACATTTGGTTTACTTTAGTTTTTTAAATCACCTATTTAACCAGTTTCGATTGTTTTTTAAAAATATGGGAAGAAGACAACAATATAAACATTCCTCAAGGTTTTACAAGACACTAAAAAGAAAAAGAAGTAATCTGAAATTGAAGAGGAAAAAATAAAATCACAGCCTCACTTTCTGATTATTAGTAACTGTAGCGACCAATTGATTTTTTTTAGTGGATTTAAAATACAGAGAACATTTTTATTTTCCGTTCTTTTTGTTTAAAAGAAAATATTAATGATCTCGATTATTTCTGTTTTCTGTAGGTTTTGGTTTTAGGTTATGATTTGGCAGTGTCTAATGTGACGGTACCGTAACAATTAGTCGGTTTTACTTTAGCTGCGTTTGTTCCGCACATTTTCGATACATTATCGAAACAGTGTTTCTGTTTAGACACATTTTCTATTAATGATAGCTACAGGGCGTGTGAAACATTGTAGGAACCAAATACTAGAAATTGTGTGTTGACTCCATTTTAGTCCAGAATAATTTCTAGCTTTCTGGCGGCCGTTTTGACAAATGAATGTTTACTTTGTTAAAATTGATTTTAGTTAAATTCCTGTATCTTTCGAAAAACTAAAAATCTGTTACGTTAGCTCCATTTTACTAGCTAATTCAATTTAAAAAAGAAGAAAGTAAAATTTTAAAAATATTTTAAATTTAATTTTTTTACTACTTAAGGATTATTTTCTTTTGTAAATGCAAATAAATGGAGATCGCGCTAAATATATAAAGCTAAATTACTAAATTGCACAATAAAATTTATTTCGACAATGATTTTTGGTTCTCTTTTGCAATAACTATGAAATAAATCTACCATAAATTATAGAAAATACACTTGTGACAAATTAATGATGGCGAAATTGTTTTGTCTTCATATATTGATTTTCTTTTATTTTACGACGTGCTGGTATTGCTCATTATTTGTTTCCTTATTTTGTCCATTTTGACATATTCAAATACAAATATCAGCCACACTTGCAAACAATTTTACCAAAATGTTTGCGCGGGTTTTGCACATGCTCCAACAGTACAGCGCCCTCTATAAGATGTTGAACTGTCACTTATCACTAATGAATAAACACATTTGATGTAATAGTTTGGAAATATTTTCGAAACATTTTCGATAAAAGTTTCGATCGTGTGTCGAAACAGCGAAAGTCACAGCTAGTACCAGCCACTTGTAAACACGTGCAAATGCGCCATTTAAAATGTATACGTTTCGAAAATATTTCCATATTTTTCGGCAAGAGTTTCCAATTTGTGTCGGAAACAGAAACAATGGTTTAAATATATTTACCAAAATGTGTCTAAAAATGCTGCTTGGGATGCGTATGAATGAGACTATGTCACGTACTACAGAGAAAAAGCAACGTTTATATATTTACTCTAAATTTCACCATCATGCAATAGAAAATAAATTACTAAAAAGTTATTATCACGAGAAACAATCGTATATTGGTATATTTTAATAATCATTAGTCACATGCCTTAGCCTGTGGTATTTACTATTGCAGGCATTACAATAATTCCGTTATTTTAGTCTAGTTTATCAATCTGAAAATATGGCACTTAACTGAAAGCCTGGCAGCAGCCGTTCTCAAATACTAGGTGGGGCACCATATAGTTGGACAGATTAACAAACCATGGAATCTCTGATTGCTCTAAAATGTAAATAATAGTATTTCTTCCTTATTTCTAAATTTATCAAAAATACTGGATTTTTGTAAGCTCGCCATGAGTTTCTTCCTCTCCCAACATAAATTCGCTGGCACGAAGAACTAAAATCATAAAGTTTTTATTAAAATTTGCAAGAACAGAAAGTTTCACAGTCTTAAAAATGTATTATTTTTTAAGTTAAACCTTAAGGCACATTTCCCTACTAAAATAAGGGTTAGAGCACCTAGTCTATATTATTTTGAAACTTAAGTGTAGGTAATAAAAAACTGAAGTGAGTTGTAAAGGGTGGGGATCATTTGTCTTTATAATCAACGTGTATAGTTTCGAGGTAAACGAATTTTGTTTGTTAACATTGCCAGTATTAACATAATAAGATATTTTAATATCTAAGATTATCTTTTTCCTTTCTTTGACTTAGAAACTTAACACAATAAAAATTTAAACAATGGACCCATTCATACATCCACAAACAATTAGCCGGTTACAGTTCTTAAATTCCAATCCAATTCTTTTATCACATAGATTGTTAATCATCATATTATTAAAACAGAATTTCATCTATTAATTTAGGAATTATCTTGATTATAAGTGGTCGAAAGTTGAAAGAGTTTTGTGATTGTGGACAAAAATTGCTTCAAGAAAACCATCGTTTTACTTAACTTAACTTAATTAAGTTGGTGCATTACCCAAATTCACAAAAAATAATTAGAAGTCGTGATTAATCCCTACTCGCGGTAAATAAAAAAAAATAAAATGAATTAAGTGTAAACTACCCCTATTTGTCGAACTATTAAAATATTTTATTAAGAGAAGTTCCTTGGAATTAAAAAATTACCTCAAATTTATAAATTAGATATTTAAGGAAGACTTTTAAAAAATTTTCTTTTATTTCTTTCTATAATTTCTTACTCTTTGCAATTTCTACGAGATGTCACATCAGTGTTTTTATCTTTTTTTTTTGAGAAAAATTATGACACCGCTTGTTTTAATGAGCTTTTACAAAAATATGTAAGTCGTAACTTAACACTGCTTTTAAAGCTCATGTCTTATCGGCAAGCCTTAGAAATATGCAGCCAGATTCTCCAACGCTAGTCCGGTCTAATTTGACAACCAAAAGTTTTAAACTGACAACTGTAAGAATAAGACAACTAAATTTTATACTGTGAATTTATTTCGAAGCTTTTTCGCAAAATAAAGAAAAGGGCAATTTTAGTACGCTTACAATAATAGAACTAAATTCACTCTAGCAACCCGTTCCAAGATAAAAATCATTTGAAAACCAAGTAAATCACTGAAATATCCGAGTAATTCATAAGTTTTTAATGACGTCTTATTAACAACGACAGGACAAAAACTTGTCAAAACATAACTGATCAACTAGAAGATCTTAATATAAACCAGTACTAAATCTTAAACTTTCTTAGTGAATCTGGACGATGATGTTTAACAAGTTTACTTTAATGCTTAATTTTGAATAAGCATAATTTTGTAGTAAAAAGCTTTTTAAAACAAGCAATGTCGAAAACTTTTTAAAAATAAAAACACTGGTATAACGTAACATACCTACTAGAGAATTCTAATTTTTCCGCAGATTGTAGTAGGGTAAATAGTTCCAACGCGTAAAATTCAATATATTTTTTCTACAAACGTGTTAAAAATGCATTTTTTCTACAAACGTGTTAAAAATGCATTTTTTAACACGCCGCAGACGCCTTAAAAATGTTACTTTATGGCACTAGTGTTAAAAGTACTTTATAGCACTAGTGTTAAAAGTACTACTATGGCAACTACGACGCCAACAATGGTTGTTAGATTTTTTGACAAATGTCAACTTCATAATTTTATATTATATCTACGATGCTACTTAAAACTATGTGTTTCGAATATGTTAAACTTTCTAAAAATTGTAATTGTATTTTTGTTTTTTGTCGTTTGTAGAAAAAATTTTGTATGATATTTGTGTTAAAAGTACTTTTAAGGCACTCATTTGAATTGCAGAATTCGCTTCGCTCATTCTGCAAACTTTCAAATTCGTGCCGTAAAATTATACTTTTAACACTTATATCATAAATAACTATTTTAACACGCCGCAGATGCCTTAAAAATGTTACTTTATGGCACTAGTGTTAAAAGTACTTTATAGCACTAGTGTTAAAAGTAATACTATGACAACTACGACTCCAACAATGGTTGTTGGATTTTTTGACAAATGTCAACTTCATAATTTTATATTATATCTACGATGCTACTTAAAACTATGTGTTTCCAATATGTTAAACTTTCTAGACATTGTAATTGTGCTTTTGTTTTTTATTGGCGTTTGTAGAAAAAATTTTGTATGATATTTGTGTTAAAAGTACTTTTAAGGCACTCATTTGAATTGCAGAATTCGCTTCGCTCATTCTGCAAACTTTCAAATTCGTGCCGTAAAATTGTACTTTTAACACTTATATCATAAATAACTATTGTGGGGTACCTACTACAAAGAGTGAAAAATGACAAAAAAAATAGGTTTTTAAAATTCTGCCCTCAAATTAGACATTTTCCTTATAACATGTTTTATTATTTTAAAAAATGGGTTTGTTTTGGGGTAGTTTACTCATAAGCCATTTTAATTTTTTTTTAAATTTCCCGCCTTATTAAGGATAATTTATGACATCGTAATTAACTTTCTCTAGATCTCAGACCATGGGTCGTTTTTTATTAGAAATAAAATTAATTAATATATTGCAATTCGCCAATAATACCAAGTACTGCTTCTCCTGCCAGTTTTACGCCATCCAAAACACCCAAGTTTTTGGCAAAAACTTACAAATGGAAGCGCCAGCCGTTTGAATACTGCGCCACCATATATTATAAAAAACTATCTGAAATTAACTTGAAAACACCTTATTAAGATTTTTTACTGTTCTTTTACATTACAGTGCTAACATGGGAGGTGTGGATCTTGCAGACATGTTAGTTCATTTGTATCGCACTGAATTAAAAGGACACCGGTGGTATTTACCCCTAGTTTCTCAAATTATTGACAGCTGCGTAAATAATGCTTGGGTACTTTATAAACGGGATTACCCCGAAAAAATTGCAAAAAAAAACTTATCATGTCTTTGAAACGGTTTCGATATTCTATTTATCAATTACTCACCCAGTTTGGGCGCAAGAAACGTAGCGTCGATTCTGTGGAAAATAGACCCCCTCTAAATATTATTCGCACGTATTCAGAACCCAACTCAACCCAACCTGACGTAAGGTTGTAGCATTTGAAATGCTACATTGTTTTTGAAATTACTTTTTAGTGCATTTGGTTTTCTTGACAAGATGGTGAAGATGATTTTGTAGAAAATTTTGACATTACTTTAAGGCAAACACTAAATATCTCATAAAATCTTATTTTATTAAATTATTAATTTCTTACACAAATAACAAGCATTTATGTTTTACAAGGATGTAGGTTATGCAATTTGGCATCCTTTTTTTTATTCTATATAGTTCAACCCCACTATGTTGTGCGAGTCCAGAATGTCTTAATTTTATTTCTGCACTTGAGTTGATTCACCCTAAAAGATCAATTTACAGTATTGTATTCATTGTTTAATTTAGCATTTCCTAAGAATATTACCTATATCATTGCGTGTACTTTAAGAACTACGTAACGACTGGCCCTGATAAAAAAATTCCTATTCTTGTAGCACGTTTCTCCCATTTTAATTGTATATAGTATATTTTGATTAATTGTAAATTAAAATAAAATACTAATTAATAATTGATTACTAATTCTAATTAACGAAGTGAATACTTTGTTTTTCTAAGGCTACAGTGTCTGCACGTCCAGAGAATCTTCCGTTTCTTTTCTTCTTATTTCCTAATATGATTGCCATTTCAAAACATCGTGTTTACTTTTGGGAACAACCAAAATATAATTATGTAGAGGCCGAGTTTCGAACGGCGCACATTCGGGCTGACGTCGAATGCTTTGATTGGTCCAATGTGACACATGGAGTTCCAATTGTGAGGGGCAAGAAATTGATGCCGTGGGAGGTTTTTGGGGTGAATTTAAGGAAGGACAAGGTGGTCGTGAGGGACAATCTTGGCCAAAGAGTCTTGGCAAGAGAGGGCCGTTAGTTATAACTCTCGTTTTATAGATTGAAGTTAGTTATAGTTTGTGATTGTGACAAAAGTCACAATGGTCGTTTTTTCATTTTGGTGACCCTCCAATAGGGATGAGGTAAGCAAAGCTTCTATTCTCCCCGAATTTCTTGGAGTGATTTGTACTGTTGTATTACAGGGTTTTTTCCGGGTAAAAGAATAATTTTCGACAACTGAAAGGATGTTTCATGGTGGATGCAACCCTATGTATGTGGCTTCTCATGAGTTTCTATCGTCAACACCATAGAGTCTAAAGGGGTACCTACTCCAGGTGGTCCAGCCGCATCACCTCGATACAACCTTTGGTACCATGCCGATCCACATCTAGAAAGGTAGCTTTTCAGAGCTTTCCTCCTCCGTCAGGATAGTCACCCTAAGCACTCAGTTCCGCGTGCTACGGTGGATTGTACTCCATTTTGTCTCTGGGTAAGGCCTGTACGCCGATTTTTGGTTATAACTGCATATATAAAATGTTAATTTATGAATTTATTATTATTACATAATCCCTTTTATTTAAAGCATCGCAGTATAAAGTCTCCTGTGGACTAATGTAAATTTCGTAAAAATAAGTATTTAAAGGTAATATTATTACGTAATTACCCCTATTTTAAATCTGCCGTATTATGTTTTTTGATTACTGATGAATATAAAATTGTATATATATTTTTTTGGTACCATACGGCTTATCAAGTGAATATTGACTTATAGAGTGTATAAAACTGTTTTGGTAAGTTTTGTATCATTTTCTTTAGGGCGTAGCGAAAATAATCATGATTTTTTTTGGTATCTACCCTCGTTGCGTTACCTGACGATTTACCTTATCTATTTTATTAGACTGTTTGTAGCAGGGTGTATATTTTATACTTACTAAACTGTACTTGCCAAAATGGTACTAAAAATGTTTGATAACTTTTCATACTGTAATTTAATTTAAGTATCTACTACCCATATGTTCAAGTAGGTATTATTTTATTAATGACCAAATCCTTTTAGCTGTCGACAAGCTTTTCTAAAATAAGAGTAAATATATTTTATTTTGGGGAATGGTTTGTTTTATTGCCTGCTAAAATACATGCAAAGAATTTTATAACATTTTTTTTTAATCAAATATCAGCTTAAGTTCTGAGTTTATTAAGCTGTAAGGGTATTTTTCTTTAACAAAAACTCAGTGGCGCCCTAGTGCCTTGGAAAACCTAAACAAAGAAGAGGAAAAGGGAAAATTAAAAAACCTACGGCCCATAAATGCTCCTGGCGAAAAGCTGCCGCGCACTTGTAGCACTTCTGGGTAGTTAAATTTATCAATTTAACCCCAGAACGCTGCAAGGTATGGCAAATCTGATCATTTCCCTACGTTCACGTCTAAAGGTAGGGAAATGATCATGGATATCTTTAAATTTCGACAGGTTAAACACATCTGTAAATTGCTTTTATCTTTCCAAAATTCCGTTTTAAACCGCTATTAGCTGCCATTATTTACCCACCGGTCAACACTAGTGTTTTGTGCGCTGTTGCCATGTTTACTTATTTTCCTGAACAAAATGTAAATTAAGATTCAAAAATAAAAGCTAACCACAACAAACTAAAATAACAATTATGTCCAACTTAGTCAACAACATTTTTTATGTTTAAACTACATCAGCCAACATCAAATCCGGTATTACTCGGACTAATGGAAACACCGATTTTTTTGATGAAATTTTGCATTTTTGCTCAGGTCTGTTATTTTGCACTGGCACTATGTATGACATTTGCCCACGCTCGATATTTAGAGTAATACATATAAGATTAGCAATTATATAAAACTTAAACTAACTGGCACTAACCCCCGTGAATGCGCCTTTTATTGTCAGTTTTATCTGCGGAAATAATTCAGAGAATTGCGGCACAGCTTTTAAAGCCTTACTGGTGTGCCTGTATAATGTGCTAGGTGTTTTGTATTATCAGAAGACACGGGTTCAAGCCCGATGAAATTCCCGTTTTTTACATTTAAAAACATTTGGGGGAAGACCTTTGGATAAAACTTAGTCGAGGCTCGCCGTGGGGGCTCAAGACATTATTTAGTTGTACGCACAAATATTCAACGGCGTCCTGCGGTGTGGAGCTGATTTTCGGGTTAAAAATTGGCAGTACTTGTTTTTCCCTTTTAATCGCTCTCCATAATAAAATTTGCGGTGCGTATATGGATCTAAAATAAAGTAGTTAATAATAATTATTTTAATATACCTACGTTCATTACCGAAAAATTTAAGGAAGGCACGTTGTGTTGCAGTTTTAGCATACAAATAATAATTGTCTGTATCTGTATAATCCAAGCAACGCAACATGTGTAGGTGTGGCGCCCTAAATAGTAGTTTTATTGGCCGTGTCCACTTTCAAGGGTAAACAATAGGGTTTTTACGAAGTCTCACGCCTTGAATTTAGATATTACGTTTTATAAGTTCATTTTTATTTTCTTCTATAAAGAAGACACCTAGTATGAAGACATAATATTAAAATCACGGTATTTGGTGCTGAACACTGATGATGTTTTCAATATTTCTTAATAAAAAGATCCTTCAAAACTTTGTTCCTTGTTTAAAGAGCAGATATTCTTCAACCGCAAAGTTCTCTCTATTTTTGAATTGCAGGCTATATGACTGTTTGCTAAGTGGATTTAAAGAAATACGTAATTTAATCAAAAATCATTTTGTCTGGGGTATGCAGCTGGATACTCGCAGCGCTCGTAAATTAGGGGTACTTTTTTATTAAACTATAGGTCTACTTTATAAAATGGTGGCAAATTTTTACATAATTTTATAATTTTTACTAAGACAATGTCAGGAAACTTCAAAAAAAGCAATTTCCCGTACCAAATTAGATATTTTTAGCTTACAAATTCTTTAACCAGTTTTAAATCTGTGGGTTAAAAATAATTTGTTTGGAGTACTGCAGCAATAACCTTCCGTAAGTTTTTCTAGGATTTAAATTTTAAGCAGTGTACATTTAGTTAATTTTTAATAATTATTACTTAAAATATTTCTTATTACACATTTTCTAAATCTTGTATACCTCACATTTTCTGTGTTTGTTCAAAGGGGCGCATCTAACTACAACTTTGTATTGAATAACATGGGTTAGGGGTTAGGCCATACAAACGTACATAGGCGTACTACATTAATTTTTTAGGGGGGCTGCTCCGGAACCAAAAGTTTTTTTTTAAAGAAAATCCAAAAAAGGTTAAAACGGCACATAATTTTACTGCTATTCAAATAAGGTGACGACGAAAAAATAAACCACGCACTACGTATTTAACATATTTTTGTGATTTTTGTTCTGACTTACTTTTTCAACTATATAATATTTTAACACCGCACAATTACAAAATCCCTGTGGCCCTGTAGATTGGTATAAGATATTATAATAGGCACAGGGTTATTGATTGGCCACCCCTTATCCAATGTAGTTCTAAATTTTGTATTCCCTTTTATATTATGCAATGTAAAATAATAATCATGCAAGAAAAAGCCACTCGAGTCATAACTGACAGATACCGCATATACCAGTGGCGGATTTAGGGGGGGACAACCTAGAGCTTTGTACAAAAAGGATTTCAATCGCGAATTCTATCAAAAATAAATATTGTAACATAAGCATTAACCATTTCCATATATTCTACAAAATATTATAAACAAAAACAAACATTTTGCCACCTATGAAAGGTCTTTGAAAAGAATTATACCAAAAAAATAAGATTAATAGATCAAGACTAAGATGTATATAAAAAATGCAAGCCTTTTTTGGCATCTTAGATTTACATGCTCTTAAATAATTGTTTCTGAAAACATTCCTTGCACATCTCACGGGGGATCTTATGAAAATTTCGCCGGATATTATTATTATTATTTACAAAACCGAATAGTATCCTAAAACTCAAACTATCTTTTAGAGAGTGTTAAAATTGGAGTAGTCCTTTCAGTGACTACCATGTAAGTATTAAGGTTCCTTCGTTTAACAATGTTGCACTAATATCGCATAATGCCCGAAATTTAAACCATTAGACTGTACTCTTGCGCACTGACCGTAGTCATGTGCCATGGTCACTAGTTCTTTGACACTGCCAGCCGCCACAATAGTTGTCATGTCATCAAACCTAAGCAAACCCCGGACCAGGTAGACAGTAACTTTTGATCTTTGTTGGGGATCATCAGACTGACGTAACCATGAGGCAACTTTTCCAATAGCAATCCAGCATACTCAATACTTTCTCTCAAACAGACACGGTATCCTCAAAGATCCTCAAAACCTTTAATCAACTAATAAATTTTAATTAACGCTTAGACGTTTAGCATTTACATTAACATATGTGTGCTGTCACATAACAACTGTCTAGTTGAAAAATTATTGGTTAAACTGGGAAACCGACCATCGTTAATCTGCTATTTGGGCGAAGTTATGATGACTGTTCTGTATAAAACAGCCGTAGATGTAGCAATTCTGTCCCAAGTAAAAGCAATAATTCTCTCCACGTAGAAATAGTAGATCCTCCTTTTTGAATCATCATTCTTTTTTTCCTATTTTTGAATGCCCGCCTTCAGTTATTTGTTTGATATCGGATATTATGCTTTAAAAAGTTTTTAGGTTCTCGGCCCCTCTCTTTGTCTTTGAATCGAAACATTTCCTGACATTTATTTTTATAATATAAACTTTTTAGCTTTGGCTAAGTTCTTAATCACTTTTTGATAAAGCACTGTATATATCCGTGAAATCAAGTCAGGGAAATCGTGTGTGAAGTAAGAAATTATTTTCTTAATCATAGACAGTTAATGTTAATCCTTAACTGTAAAAAGTGCAAATTAAGAAGAAACTTAATACCTATGTAAAGAAACACTAAATGTAACTTATTTATAGAGTCATAACCACTTTTACTGCATTAAAATGCAATAGATGCAAGAACAAAAGAAAACAAGTAGATATCATTTCCTTGGCAGAGTTTTTTATATTTTTTTGTGAAGGAAAATATATTTTTTTTAATGTTAGGTACTGGTTGGTCCAATAAATCATGAAATTGCATGTTTTCTCCTCTACAGCTAAATAATTATGGCCAAGAAAATGTTAAATTAAATTGAATTAAAACTAAGTTTAAACATTTTTTAAAATAATTATATATTCTTATAATTAATTATTTGTAAAACATTAAATAAACTTTAAATTTTTGTTCTTATTAATATTTACAAAAAGCTTAACAAATAGGTAAAACGTTGAAAATAATTTAATACAGTAGTTTTTCTGACAACTTATTCCTAGGGAAGAACCCTAACAACGGGATGGGCAGGCAGTATTTATGTATGTATGTATGATGTTTAAATGTTTTTGATAATAGTCGAGCAGTTGCCATTTAAAAAAAAATTGACAGGAAGTATGCAGGTTTAACAGTGCTTACCAAAAAGTACCTCCCACTTAACATGAAAACATCTAAATATATTTTTTCTATAATTTCAGCGTTTTGATTAGTTTTTAGAGACATTGTGTCGCACAAGTAGTTGGCCATTTTTCTGTAATACAATTTCAGAGGGAGCGATTTTTTTTATAACATAACTTATCCAGATTAACCATAAATCTCCTAATGAATAACAAAGTAGTTTACGAAGGTTTTAAATTCTGTCACATATTCAGCCTTAACACAATTTTGGGACTTAAAGTATTTACTTCGAATTCTCTCATAAGATGGTGGCCAAGTCACGTGGTATTAATGGTATGCCTGTTTGATTCCGGTGTATTTAGTTTTTTGGAGGTTGGTGGTATAAATTCCAGGACCGGACTTAAAAATTACACACTATTAATACCAATATATTTTGTAAGTTTATATCGGAAGTAGATATATACTTTTAAGGTGGGTATTATTAAACATACCTTTTTAAGGATAAGGTAAGGGGGCAAAACAAATTATAAAACAATTAAAAACACAAAACATGGTATTTCTTCTCCTTTATTTATACAATTTTATATATTTATTTTAGCAACAGCATCAGCTGAAGTACTAGACAAGCAATAATCATGTTCATAATTATTTGATGTCTAAAAAAAGATTACCTAATATAATTTTAACCTAAAATATTTTGAGTCAAGTGAATTTTACTTACAGCGCTTTTCATAATAAACACCAACAACAAAATAGTAAATAAAACCTAAAATGTCCAAAACTGAGTTCACTAACACTGTGAAAACACTGTTAAAAATCCAAACACTGAAAAACAAAGCGACGCGCCAGCTAAATACAGCCCATTAAAATCTGGAATCTGGGAATATTTCGAAGTTACTAAAGCAGCTCGACGATGTCAAAGGTTGGCGTCAAATGAAAATGAATCCTAACTTTACCTACATCTGCAGATATTTGTTTAAGATAATGTTATGTACTTATAGGCTCTAAATAAGTTTTTTCTTTTTATACTTATATCTTCGGCTATACTTTAAACGTGGTAATTCATAACCTCATTTTTTGTCCTCAAACTTTTGTAAAGATTTATTATATCATAAAAATAAATAAATAGCGAAATAGACTTACTTAAATTTGACGATCCTAACATTAAGTAATATTTATGTAAAATCTTTAATTGTTTGAACAATTATTTATATGCAATAAAACAAATACATGCGTATTCACTATTACGATAATCCAAATTTACCACAAAAATAAATATATTAAAATATTGATGGCAAAGCAATAATTCACCGAGTTATACAGATAGTATAAATTACGATATTTTCATAACACAATCCTCCCTCACATCATAGAAAAAGCTCAGACTAATTAACTTTTCGCGATCGCCTCGGTGTGTTCTACCTTAACCACGTGCACGCACAGCCGTCAGTCGATTGCTTCGCGCGCTAACGCTCTCTGTTAGTAGGGCTATCGCGACGGACATTGTTTTTTTTTAATATTCCGGATTCCGGGTTTTCTAAAGTTTGTGCGTTTCGTTACTTGACATTGTGTTCTCTATAAGATATTGTTAATTGTGATATAAAGATGCTTTGATTTGGATACTTCTGTGACAAACCACTTAATTAAAGTGTTCGGGTACCTTGAAAAATATTATTTTTAATAAATCCCATTAGTGGATTTACTTCCTTGTTGACACTTAAAAGTTCTATAAAGTTGAAATTATTGGTGTCTATTAATTTTTCAGTATATTATTTGCTATGATTTTTATTCATAAAAGCCAAGGACTTTCCTGCAAAGGGATACAACCTACATAGTAATTCCTGAACAAATCAGAATATTATTATTTTCGGTAAAATTCACTAATTAAAAAATAATTGCATTAATGAGGGGGGCCCTTTTTACTAAAATTTCATTTTCACTTAAGAATTGATGTTTTTAAAAATTCTTGTTAGGTCCTTGATTCTTAGGTTTAAAAAAATAAAACAAAATGTATTAATGAATTTCTTAATATATCGGTTCAAACAGATTTATAAATTCAAATTTCAATGCAAAAATTGCATTGTTGCATTGTTGCAGAGTTCTTGAATTATGCTAGAGCACTTTGATATACTACAATCTGAATTTCCCTTACGAATTAATATCATTTGGTTCTGTTCTCAGCGCCGTCTTTGATTTTTACTATTTTTAGGTGTAAAGAGCTTTCCAAATAACTCCAAAGTGAATTTTGCTGTTCAGCTGTTCGTGAAATTTTTAATCCAAATTCTGTTACTTTTTGCAAAATGCCTTAACGAATTACAGGAATTGCAGAGTTCTTAAATTAAAGTAGTGTACAGGGATGTACTATAATTAGAATTACCCCTATGAATTAATGCATTTTAGTTCTTGTTTTAGGACAGTCTTTAATTTTTCGGTCTTAAAAGCGTATAGCAAGTAATTTACCTACCTACTAGTAAATTCTTGCTATCGAATAAAGAAAATTTGCAATCAAAATTCTATTATTTTCTGTAACTCATTTCCACGAGTTATACTAATTCTTTAATTAATTCGAGGCACTTTGTCGTACTAATATTTCAAACTACCTTACGAATTAGTATACTTTTAGTATTTTTTGTAGCACAGTCCTGGATTTTCGATTTTAAAATCGTAGCAACGAATAAGGTGTGTCACTGAATTTTTGCTATCGATTAGAGAAATTTTTAAATCGCAACAATTTTATCTCGAATAGAAAAAGAGAATTAATTCTTCAAGATAATAAATATTACGTTTACTATATTACATATACAGGCTGATCTAATTATTATTAAAGAAACAAAAAAAAAACTAGTAGTATTCTTAACGCTCATTAAAATAAGGGAATGCAAATAACAATTGAGCATCTTGTTTTCGAGTTTTGAAGTACAATACAATTTTTTTAAATGGAAACTCCTGTATATTATATTTTTTTCTATTAACACTTCCAATTTAAAACAAAGCTTATAATGAATTTTCTTCTAGGATCAATATTAATGAGGTTATGAAGCCCAAACGAAACAATTAAGTTAGAGTTACAAACTGTATTTTACTCATCAACTCATAGTAAAACAAAATTAAATAACTAATTTTCTCTTAAAAAATTCTCAAAAATAACACCCCGTTATTCAATACATTTTTATGCACATTTCTGAGCTGTTCTAACTGTCTTTAGTATGGTCCTACCATCTATCTGGTTTATACGAGGGTTTATCTCTACCCTAATTGTGGTCTTTAAGGCGTCAACATTGTCGCACCTTTACTTGTTTTGGTTTTTTAAATAACCCCACAAAAATAAATCAAGAGGGATATGAGGGCCGGGTGACCGGGGAGGCCACTGAAGAGAGCCATTTGTTTCCATCCATTGATCATTAAAAATAGTACTTAGACGGTGATAAGTTCCTCTGTAGTTATGGGCAGGTGCGCCATCCTACTAAATACGCAGATTCTGCGAGATTTGGATCCATGTAGTTCGTCTAAGAATTTCAGTCATTAAGTTCCATGTATCTTTTACCAGTCAGGGTGCCCTCATAAAAAAAAATGGACCCACAATTGGTACACCAATTAAACCACACCCAACGTGAAAACTGAAACGGACTTGTGGCCCTCTTGGATGTACTAACAAAAGATTTTCCTTTGACCAGTAATGATGGATTTTCTATTGTACATTCCAGAATTTGAGAAATTGGATTTATCGGTCAATAAAATATAACGAAAGTTATTTACATTTTGGCGACAGAAGTTAAGGTACCAATGGCAAAAAACAAGTCTCTCTGGATCCCCTGCTAAAAGCGCTTGTACTGGTCGGTACTGATAAGGAATAAATTTGTACTTTTTCAGAAGCCTATGAACAGTACCATAAAGCAAATTAGAATCCTTGAAAATATCTCGTATGGAATTCTCACGGTAGGCTTCAAAATATCCAATAACTGCAGTTTTCATGACCTCGTTTATTATGAAATTCTTTTTTACCCTTATTTTGGCAAAAACACTTTCATTGCCTCTAAATTTTCGGTACCGCTCTTGCTGTTGAATGCGAATTGAGCGTAGTATTCTCTTGCTCCCAACGATGCTTTTCTGCACACTAAATAAGATTCCAAATATAACACTTCTCTGAATGGGTGAAAACCATTTTTTTTCAAATTAGTAACTGACAACAAAACTTATAAGCGATAAACGAATAAAAAACATACTAATATTAGACACTATTATTTGACAGACGGAGTTATCATTATTTGCCAAAGCCTTCTAGATACATGGGTTTCCAGTTCTGCGATTCATGGCTAATCCTAATGCCATCAAATCATGGTGTTTTCATGGCCATCTTAATATTTTAATCTGCAAATATTTTTTAGAAATAAAATTGTAACTTCAATGATAATTCTGAATCTAGAAGAAAATTAATTATATACTTTATTGTTTTAAATATAAAGTTTTAACAAAAAAAATATACAGGGGTTTCCATTTAAAAAATTGTATTTTACTTTAAAACCCAAAATCACATGGTCAATTTTATTGTTATTTTGTATTATTTTATTTTAATGAGCGTTAAAAATTCCACTAGTTTGCTAATTTAAACAATTTTGTATTTTTAATAATAATAAAGTTGCCAATGGTGGACACTTAATTTGGATCAGCCTTTATATGCCGGTGTTGAGATTTTTGCCTTTCAGTAATAGCGGTAATCATTAGCTAAAATTTTTTATTTGAAACTAATAATCGGATTTAATAGTCAATTTATAAGGACTTCTAAATTACTTTTACACAACAGATTTTTTATCGGACCAGATATAAAAGATTGTGGATCGATTTTCGTGGAGACCTCATTATTTATCCGGACTTGAGTTTTTCCTTGGTCTGATAAGAAACAAAGAGCGTGTTTAACGAACGTAATTTTCTATAATTTTCTGTAAGCTATCCGTGATAACAATGCTAGTTTTACATCCATTAGATATACCCTTGATTTCAATTACGTTGGTTCATCCCTTAAAAGCTAGAAACTAAATACTTTGGTTTAATGTGTAAGTTGAATGCTATTAAATGGGTATTATTTAATTGGTTTCCTAATTGTTCCATATTTAGTCACCAAATAACCAAATTTGTACCAGAATAATAGATTAGTCATTAAATTATGATCAAACTATTTCAACACGATTATATGTTTATTTATGTACTGTGACCAGCAAATGTATATCATACACAAATTGGTTTGCCAAAATAAAAAATTTAACATCAGATTGTTATAACCAAATTATACCACTGCCATTTTATCTGTTCTTGCTCGTCAATCATCACAAAATATTACTTTGTCATTAAATATTTATCGCCATTGAAATTGAGGATCTAGTGTTTTAAAAATGTTAATTAAAAAGGACAGGGAAAGATATTGAGTAATCCTAAACAAACCTGAGCAAACCAAAGGACTAAGCTGCATAAATTCACCTTTCTCGGGTTATGTGGTAATTAGATGTTGATAATAATTTATTATTTGGTGCTTGAATGGTTTACTTTGGCTACAGATTGCTGTAAATTTTAAGACAAAAATGTTGGGAGACCGTTTAGTAAATTTGAGATAACAAATAATATAATTTCTGAGATTAACTTATTTACGGGATTTCTTTTGATGACAGATATATATTTTGGTGATTTTATTTATCCACATATAAAATTGTTTGTGAATATCTTTTTCAAAAACGGTCGAGTACTTATTGAAGCAAATTTTTTGTCATTTAGATTAATTATTTCTACTATTTCACCAGTGACCACCATACGCTTTCTATTAGTATTCAAGTATCGAATTATTAGTTTAACATTAATTAAATTATTCTATTAAACTGGTCATTAAAGATTATTAGCACATACCAATATTTTCAAATTTGTTTTATAAATTTATAATTAGGGATCACTGAACTTTACAACTTTCCACGTAACTATTCCTATCCATAATAATAATAAAAAATAATATATTTAAATATTAGCAAAAAGTTCTGGTGAAAAATCTACATTTTACAGACTATTTCAAGCCCCAACATTATTTCATTGGTACTTTAAAATAATTTTGGATAATTTTCAGCATGATTCTGGATGCAGTAGTTACAGTGTGTCCAAAAAGTCTTAGTATGGGAAAATATCTTTGCTATTAGTAAAGATAGAGATACTAAATTTTAGGTGTGTCGTATTGGTTAATAAATGTACTTTTTTATGTAATTTAACCCCCTTGAGAAGTGATGCTAGGGAGGTGAGGTCAAAAATTTTAAATGCAACGTGTGGTACTTCATTTTAAAGGTCTTCAAATGAGAAACATTTTTCCGCAAACCCGATGTCCATATTTTAATTCGTTTTTAAATGGAAAGCCTTTCAAAATTAAAAATGGTGAAAAAAAGACAAAAATGTAAATACCGTTATTTCTCTTATTACTTTAAAAGTTGTTTAAAATGAGCTCCATGAACTTCTAACTTCTTGGCAGTAATAAGTCAATTTTGGAACTCACTTCTCACACTTTTGGGAATGGCAGGTGTTACTTCTTGGCAGAGTTCCACAATCGACTTTATTGAACAACTTTCAAAGTAAAGAGGAATAAGGGTAATCACGATTTTTAATTTTTATAGTCCTGCCATTTTAATAACGAATTAAGATGCGGACCTCGGCTTTGCGGCAAAATGTTTCTTTTTTGAAGAGATTTAAAATGAGGTACCACACGGCATAGGATTGCATTTAAATTTGACCTCAACTCCCTAGGGTTACCCCTCAAAGGATTTAAAAAAGTTAAATTACATAAAAAAGTGGATTAATTAGCCAATAAAATACACCTAAAATTTGGTGTCTCGCCCTTTACTAATAGCAAAGATATTTACCCATACTAAGACTTTTCAGATACCCTGTATGTATATAAAGGCTGCAATATTGCTTAGGTTGGGTTAGCGAACCTAGAGAAAAATTATATAATAAAATATATAAAACATATAAGATAATCTTGAGGTCGCTAAAGAATTTCGCGGCCTTGGTATACCACGGTATGCCTCGACTAAGTTTAACCCAAAGGTCTTCCCACTTCCACTTTTTTTCAGATTTTGTAAAGTGGTGTTGCCTAAGTAATTTAAGCTCAAAATAAAAATCGTAGATCAATAGTTTGAAAAGAAAACTTGATTTTACCAATTTCTTCTTTTAGGTTAAACGGCTTTATTTTATGAAAAAAGAAGTATCAAATTTATTTGAGGTGTCTTGTTTTAAGTTCTGGAAACAATATAGTCTTAGCGGAAATATTTAATATTTGTAAATATTTTTGATATAATCCTGAAAAAAGATGAAAAAATGAGCTGTTCGTCAGTTTTTGGTACCTATCTCTTTAATGGTAAGTTCAATACGATGGCTTATGAATTTATTTTAAAGATAATGCAATTATCTACAAATCAAAAGAAAAGTTGCCTTTCTATCTACATCTGTTCAAAAGATGGTATCAGAATGTTGAAAAATTCGAACAAAAAAATTATGGATTCAGAATGTTGTGATATATCTCAATAATTATACGTTATGGTTAAAACTGTTCAGCATTTTCAAAAGTTGACTGAATTTCAAGTAAAATAAAAAAAACATGTATTATCTCGAATAAAATCAATGATAGGATCGTCGGAAACTATATGTCGGCGCCGACGCGACGGTGTTGACAGTACCAACGCGTAGAGCGCTGACGAAATGCATTTAATGGCTGTATTATTAAGTTCTTTTCGAATTTTACTTACTTAATGAAAATTTAAAATTATTAATTCCTTTAAATTAATTTCCTTTAAATGAATTATGTTCAATGTATTTATTTATTTAAAAGGACAAAATAGCACATTGAAAATAATTCATTTGAAGGAAACTAAATTAAAAGGAATCAATTTTATATTTTCAGTAAGTACGTAAAACTCGAAAAACACATAATATTATAACTATTAAATTTCGTCACAGCGCTATTATACGCGGTTGGCACTTTCAACAGACAAAAGATGGATTTTTTTTATTTTACCTAAAATTGAGTCTACTCTACTATCTCAGAATGATGAACAGTTTTAACCATAACTTATAATTATTGAGATATATCACAACATTCAGATTCCATAATATTTTCGTCCGAACTTTACAACCTTCTGTTACTTGTCTTTTGAACAGATGTAGATAGAGAGGAAATTTTTTTTATTTGTACATAAATGCATTATCTTTCTAATGAATTCCATCGAATTCAATGAAACCATAGTATTCGGTCGTACCATTTAAGAGATAGGTGCCAAAAACTGAGGAAAAACAAATTTTTTCATCTTTTTTCAGGACTATAAAAGCTATTTAAAAATATTAAACTAAGAAAATATTGTTTCCAGCACTTGAAAGAAGATTATACGCCTTAACCTAAAAAAAATTAGTAAAATAAAGTTTTCTTTTCAAACTATTGATCTAGGATTTTCATTTTGGGCTTAAAGTACTTAGACCACACCACTTTAACAAGTTCTGAAAAAAAAATGGAATGGAGTCGAGGCACACCGTGTTACACACTACACACTCTTTTTTTGCAACCACGAAAATTATGTGATTACAAAAAAATGTAGTTTTGGAAAGGACAACAGTTCAAATTTAATAGAAAATTGGCCTTAATGTCTCAGCGTTTCTATGGAAATTTTGCATATTGTATACAAAACATTTTAGCTGTTCTTAAAAAATCGTGAAAATGTCTGACAGCGATATCGATATTTAAATTTCTTGCACTCATCCAGAACTGAAAATTATCACAAACTCGGCGTCTCCGTATGCCTTTCTGTGAATTTAGAAATAATTGTCATATTTCAAAAATGTCAAATTTTGAAGTGGCTTTTAATTTGGCAGCCGTTACTAAAGGTAAAGCCCGCGAAATTGCATTTCCGCGGACTGTGTTGCGAACGCGAAATACTCACTTCGCATACGGTTGCACAAAAAACATTTTTATTCCAGTTAGTTTTAAGATCAAGACCATCACAAAGCTTAACCTGGTTATCAAAACACAAAGAAATTGTCCTACGTTTATGATGCGGTAAAATAATTGAGCACGATGACATAACTCCAAATTATATTGCACGGTATCGTCAAGGCCAACTATAATTTTTTTCTACTTGTTAGACTATTACCTAGATAATGGTAATAATAGATCGGGAGCCGGTGACACTGAAAGTACCGTCATCGCGGAATCAAAAATTTTTTATGTAAATTGATAGTTAATAGTCATACGAACAAAATGAGCTCGGTACGCCGGGATTCATTAAGCCGAAAGTATTTTTAAAACAATTAATTATTATAAAAAAGCAAAAAGTTTTTTTCCCAGGGTGTTTTCTAATTGAATGTCAATATCTAAGGGGCGATTTTTGGGTCCATTCTAAAAAGAAAACTTCATATGAACGTATGTCCTAAACGTCTTAACTTTTGAGATACAGGGTGGTAAAGTTTTCAAAAATAAATAGTTTTTTATTAAAATCTGTAATACCACTTTAGATATTTTAATTAAATTTGGCATACATGTACTATGTATCAAGAGGCATTATTTAGTGTACCACAATTTTTTTTTTAAACCAGTGGCGTTCGTACGGAATTTCACCTGCCTATTTTGGCAGATATTGATGGTACGCCACTGATTTCTCGTAAAATTAAAATCATTCCTGAAATTCCCAATCATTTCTAAGCAAATTTGATCTCTTGCATTTTTTCAATCCGATGCACGGTTTTCGCTTAAAAAAATAAAAACCTTTTCTCTGCTATATGAACGATATTGTTATGATCATGCAGAGAAAAGGTTTTTATTTTTTTAAGCGAAAACCGTGCATCGGATTGAAAAAATGCAAGAGATCAAATTTGCGTAGAAATGATTGGGAATTTCAGGAATGATTTTAATTTTACGAGAAATCAGTGGCGTACCATCAATATCTGCCAAAATAGGCAGGTGAAATTCCGTACGAACGCCACTGGTTTAAAGAAAAATTGTGGTACACTAAATAATGCCTCTTGATACATAGTACATGTATGCCAAATTTAATTAAAATATCTAAAGTGGTATTACAGATTTTAATAAAAAACTATTTATTTTTGAAAACTTTACCACCCTGTATCTCAAAAGTTAAGACGTTTAGGACATACGTTCATATGAAGTTTTCTTTTTAGAATGGACCCAAAAATCGCCCCTTAAATATTGACATTCAATTAGAAAACACCCTGGGTAAAAAAACATTTTTGCTTTTTTATAATAATTAATTGTTTTAAAAATACTTTCGGCTTAATGAATCCCGGCGTACCGAGCTCATTTTGTTCGTATGACTATTAACTATCAATTTACATAAAAAAATTTTGATTCCGCGATGACGGTACTTTCAGTGTCACCGGCTCCTCACCCATAACCTTTTGGATGTAAATAGTCCGGAATAAGGCGTCACTGTAAAGACTAAGGGGCGTAGGCATCTCAGGAGTTTAGAAAAAATGACAGTTTAAAATAAGAAAATATGAATATTGCTACTCGGGATTTGTTCAGAGTAGAAAAGTACAATAATTAACAAATACGTTCAGATTTACTAAAAAGGTTTAAGATTTAGTACTAGTTTAAATTAGGATCTTCTAATCAGTTAAGTTTTGGTAGGTTTTTGTCCTGTCGCTGTTAATAAGTCGTCATTAAAAGCTTACGAGTTATTCTAATACCTATGTCAGCGATTTGCTTGGTTTCCAAATAATTTTCATCTTGGAACGTGTTGCTTAAATGAATTTAGTTCTATTATTATGAAAAGTACAGGCTTATTCATTGTATTTTGACTCCCACCTACAGCTCTTATTAAGAGTTATAGAAAAAAACTTTAAATACAAAAGTTTTAGGCTTTTTCACGTAGTATCTTTTGGTAATAGCGGAAACGAAAAATCGACTTTACAACATTGACAAAATTAATTGAGTCATATTTTTTTAATGGAACGCCCTGTATATTATTAGCTAAAATTGAAGATCTCTTTGTTCTGATTTCAAATATATATAATTTGTTGGCATTTGGTTCAGCCACTTTTCAAATATTTGAGTTTAAAAAAAGTACTTTATTTAAAGTAAAACAAATATTTACAATACGTTTTCGAGGCAACTTGATTATATTAAAGCAACAAACTTTAATGACTGATGATCTCCAATTGTGGAAAAATAAGTTATACACTCAAATATTTCAAAAGTGGCTGAACCAAATGCCACCAAATTATATATATTTGAAATCAGAACAAAGAGATATTTCATTTGAGCTAATAATATACAGGGTGTTCCATTTAAAAAATTAATTTTTTCAATGTTGTAAAGTCGATTTTTTATTTCCGCTATTACCAAAAGATACTACGCGAAAACACCTGAAACTTAGGTATTTAAAGTTTTTTTCTATAACTTGTATTAAGAGCTGTAGGTGGGGGTCAAAATATAATGAATATCCCTGTACGTAATAAAATTGCCCTTTTTTCATAAATCTTCGAAAAAGCTAGAAAAAAAATCATAGTATTAAATTTAGTTGTCTTATTGTTACACTTATCCGTTTAAAACTTTTGGTTGTCAAATTAGACCGATCTAGCGTTGAAGAATCTAGCCGATAATGTTTATGTTTAAAGAGGGGCTCTGGTTTGTGTAGAATGTATACCTTCAGACATTGCAAATGCCTTTTACAAAGGAGTGAAAGGGTGATAATCAGTCCTTAAGTAGAAACGACCATTGTTTTCTTATTAGGAATTGTAAATGAAAAGAACCAATAAATATAAAGATTAAAATTACATAAAAATCTTAAAGATATGTTGATTATACATACCTATTAAACTTTATTTAACACACCTACTAAAATGTTTCTTGTTCCATAATATCATTCATTTGTGTTATATTGGTACTTAAGATAAAATAAATAAATTAATTAAAAAATATACCTACCTAAGTTTCAGTACATGGACAGGGACTAAATCAAACTACATGACTATAAAATTACACAAGAAAGGAGAACGCTAATAGCATGAAATACAATGTCTTGAAATTAAAAGTTTAGCACACAAGTTTTGCGAATTGCAATTTCATTAAAATCACAGTAAATTATGTGAGAAGATAATAATTAGAACGATCTAATAATATTACAACATAACATCAGGAAATAATAGAGGTTTATTAGATACAATTTATGATGTAGAATTAGTGTAGTCTAGCATAAATTTTCATAAAAAATAGATTAAGCTAAAATAATAAAGAATGGACTAATAAAACCAAATAGTGACAATAATATAAACTAATAATTTAACAGTTTATGAAACTCAAATTGCAATGAATGAATAAAAAAGTCCAACTACAATAATAAGTATTTATCGTAATGTTATAAGTTGTAGTCTGTGTAAGTTACGACTACGTCGGAAGCTATTTCCACTATATATGAGCGAATGTTTATGTATCTACCTTCTTTAACCAAGGGAGAGCCATAAAATATATGATCTGGCAACACAGCACGAAAGGCTGGAAATAGTAAACAGCTGATAGCGTGTCGTGTACGCAGGTGTTAAAACTACGTACCTGTTTCCTAAATTATAACGACCGCGGCGGTTTTTTAAACTAAACTTGTTTTCTATAACACAACCCCACAAAAAAAAAATGTTCGGACCTGTGGGTCGGACATATGTATTCCCATGTATTTTTCGACGCTGAATCCGATCCCGAGCTCAGAAATGGCCCTCCACTTCTAGAATTGGCCCCAGGGGCCAAAAATGGCCTCTATAGGGTGTCACTATTGCTATCTCCGAAACGGTAAAAGATACGAGGTCAGTTAAATTAGTAAAAATGTGCCTTTTTTAGTCCGTATTCAAATACCTTTTACGGAGTTACCAAATTCTCTATAGTTTCTTGTCTACAGGGGATTTTTTAAAAATAGTCAAAAATGTTCTTCTTAAATATCTCGATAACCCTTATAGTTGGATAAAAATTGTTGTAACAAAAATCACAAGATTTGTTACCTTCTATAAAGTAACGTTATCGTTTTGTTTATATCGCTTGTTTTTATTGAGTTACTGATACTAACTTGTTTTTTCAAATACGGACCTGGACTTTTTGCTGTATTTTTTAAAGAATACTTCATACCCTTTACATCTGTGTATCACTTGATTATTTTTTTCGGCGTTTTGGTGAAGAATAGCATCATCAGGATATTCTACCAGTACAGACCTGGCCTTTTTCAGGTAAATGCGCCATTTCACAACCACAAAAACTACAAACTATAGTGATAGGTTGTGAATTGTGCCTTAACATGGAAGATCCCAGGTCCGTATTGTTAGAAAATCCTGATGATGTTGCTATTTTTGATCAAAACGTCGGAAAATATTTTCAAGTTATGGACAGTTGTAAAGGGTATAAAGTATTCTTTGAAAAAATGGAGCAAAAAGTCCAGGTCCGTATTTGAAAAAAACAAGTTATCCCCTGTAGACAAGAAACTATAGAGAATTTGGCAACTCCGTAAACGGGACTAAAAAGGCACATTTTTGCTAATTTAACTGACCTCGTATCTTTTACCGTTTCGGAGATAGCAATAGTGACCCCCTATAGAGGTCATTTTTGGCCCCTGAGCCCTGGGGCCAATTCCAGAAGTGGAGGGCCATTTCTGAGCTCGGGATCGGATTCAGCGTCGAAAAATACATGGGAATACATATGTCCGACCCACAGGTCCGAAGATTTTTTTTTGTGGGGCTGTGTAATCGGCAACGATATTGTTGAACATTAATGATAAACATTTTTACTATAAAGTGGTTAGATGTGCCTTCCTGGAAGTTTTGCTAACATGGCGTCCGAGTAATTTGGATTTTACTGTTTTTTAGTGCTTAACGTTTATATACTATTAATTTATGCCTGCACAGTTTTTAATTTAGACGTTACGGCTACGGATTGTTATTTTTTCCTAGTCTAATGTGATGTACCTACACTAATTGTTAACATGCCACGAAAATGTTGTGTGTCTGGCTGTAGAACAAATTATGATAGCGTTATTAATACAGAAGGTTATCAAACAACGTTTAGTTTTCCAAAAGACTATTAAAATAAAAAGATTTAGTTGCGCGCTATCGACAGAGACCATTTCTCAGTGACTCATTTTTCAGTTATGTGTTGTTTGTGTTTGATGTAAGTGACATGAAACATACAAAGATAAAAATGGCAATGCTCAGGAGTTTGCTTGATCTTGTCCTAAATTAAGGAATGACGCAGTATCAGAGGCGCAATTAGGGGGGCTAGGGGGGGCTTAGCCCCCAAACTCGAAATTAGACCCCCCTAGACCGAATGGCCTTCCATAGAAATAAAAAATTGTAGGTTATATAATAATAACTTATCCTAAGGGTCAGGGCTTAAGCCCCCTCAAAAGGTACTGTCTAGTTGCGCCACTGCGCAGTACCCCGCCTATTTACAAATCAACCAAAATATTTGTATATAGCTATATCTCAAACCACACATCAGATATCTAATTAGGAAGTTTCCATTTTTTTCATTTTCTCTTAATAAATAGTCCTAAAAATGTAAAAAACATATGTATTTTTTGTTTTTAATTATCTGTAGAAATAAAAAAGTTATCGTCCTTCAAAGTCTGAGATGCTACGCTCACGTTGGCTGACGCTCGATGACGTCGAAATACACGACGCCGTCAACAGCGGACTAGGAGCCCGTTTAATCTTTAGTGTTATTCTTACCGGCCAGGATCCAATGCATTAAAGTAAACACGCGAAAGCAGCAGCGGGCAGCTAGCCCGGCGACCATGGGGCGACAGAGTTCTGTATTTTGACGTCACGGCCGATAAAAGCCGCGCGCGAAGTTATTAAATAAGAAATTGAATAAGTTCGTCAATTTTAAAGATATCGAGATAATTTTTTTTTTTGTTTGACAAGTTAAGTGCAAGACTATTAAAT
Organism: Philopedon plagiatum; assembly: GCA_963971165.1. Lineage (NCBI taxonomy): Eukaryota > Metazoa > Arthropoda > Insecta > Coleoptera > Curculionidae > Philopedon > Philopedon plagiatum. The sequence goes on from OZ020194.1 coordinate 65,834,366, forward strand.
TAATGATGTTGAAGTTACTCGATATTTCTGACATAGGAAATTTCCTAATTGCAACAACAAGATAACTCAGGTTTTCTAGTTGTTGTATTTTATTTCGGTTTGTTGTATTTATTTCGGTTAGATCATTTTGACTTGGCTCTAAGAAGTTGATTTGTTTGAAAACTAAGATTAAACCAGTTTTCTTCAGCTCTATTGCCTTTATTATTTTTTTCTAGGCATACTGAATGTGGGTAACACTACATCTTTTTATATTTGTTTGTTACAACAAGTATTTTTTTGTTTCGTATAATTTAACTTCAAATTAAATTTTACATCTATAAAAAAATCAAATTAGTAGGATAATATATGAAAAAAATATTAAATGCATATTACACTTTTACTTAAGTGAATTTTCGGCCAACTACATTATCTCCAGTCTACGAATTTAGAGATCTAATTGTAGTATTGAGGTAGCGATATATGACATAATATTAACGAAATCAAATCAGCCCACGTGCGGCGCTGTTTGCGACGTTGGTATTCGTGCTTCATGGCTCGGGGGTTAAAGACGGCTATGGTCTTTTCATAATAAAGTTAATTCCTAAAATTTTCTTCGCGATGATAAGCTTTCTCGTTGCATATAAAGAGCCAATTGGTATCAGGTTTGTAAAAAGATATCCCTTACAGTTAAATGTAAAAACGAAAATTTCACCATTGTTACAAATCCTTTTGTCAAATACGCTCTTTGGTCTTTATCGTGGCGACGTCGCAGTTAAAACTTGTTATATAACGACTACAAAAAACTTCCGTAATAATAAACTACTTGCATTTATCCAATATCAAGGTTTTGAGAAGCTCGAGTGTGGTTCAAGTATAGAGAAAATATATAGTAGAGAAATAATGCCAATTACGAATGCGGCAAATTTACCGAGCTGAATCCGTAAACAAAGACGGTCCTCTGCGGGCTTGCGCATTCTCGAACGTTTGCCTTGTGATAGACAGGACCGTACTTCAAAATTTATTTCACATGACGTGAATCTTTTATCGACTAATAAATGCTAAATATATTACTTGTAATTATTCTTTTTATTAATGATAAAAATGTAACCATTAGTGAGATTTTAACAAAAAGTGTATAGTTTGTTGACTTAAATCTTAGTTTTCTTGCTATACAAAACTGTCGATAATTCCTCGAAAATAGCTCAGTTTATATATATATATACAGTGCGTCTCTTTAATGTCCCCCCCCTCTTAATTTTTTAATCGTTACATTTACAAAATTGAAAGTTAAAATAAAATATAAACATAATATTCTAAACAATAGAAATAAAATATGCAACTGTTTAAGAAGTAAAATAGTAAATCAAAAAAATTACATGTGTATATTTTATTGGATTGGCATCCCATCCTGTATAATTATTGAACAAACCAAGTTCTAGGGTAAGATGTAAATATTTTTACACCTATTTACAGTGTGTGCACTTGATACTTTGCTGAAAGCGCTACTACTTACGGCCCCATGTCAATCTAATCCACCGATATCTTAGCGATCCTTTGGCGAAAGCGCTTTTTTCTTTCGCCATCCCTTTTAAAATACTCCCCTCTACCCTAATCCACTAGTATTTTTAGTGCCCCTTTGACGAAAGCGCAAATATGCCTTTTGGACACACCCTTCTAATCCACTGATATCTTAGCGATCCTTTGGCGAAAGCGCATTTTTCTTTCGCCATCCGTTTTACAATACTCCCCTCTACCCTAATCCACTAGTATTTTTAGTGCCCCTTTGACGAAAGCGCAAATATGCCTTTTGGACACTCACCCTTCTAATCCACTGATATCTTAGCGATCCTTTGGCGAAAGCGCTTTTTTCTTTCGCCATCCCTTTTAAAATACTCCCCTCTACCCCAATCCACTAGTATTTTTAGTGCCCCTTTGGCGAAAGCGTAAATATGCCTTTTGGACACACCCTTCTAATCCACTGATATCTTAGCGATCCTTTGGCGAAAGCACTTTTTTCTTTCGCCATCCCTTTTAAAATACTCCCCTCTACCCTAATCCACTAGTATTTTTAGTGCCCCTTTGGCGAAAGCGCAAATATGCCTTTTGGTCACACTCACCCTTATGCAATATAGGGGAAGGGGGCATTGACACTATATATGACCTTCTTACACCATCTTACCCCTTATACAATGCCCCTAATACACACACACCCCATCAGTGCCTTTCTGACACCTTGACCACATTCAATATACGTCACTGACAAATATTTCTACTTCTCCGTGTGCGGATTCACTTCAACACCGTAGTGCATTTAAGATAAATTATATTTTTTACCTCATATTCTTTCACATATTGATATAATTTAAATTTGGAATTAAACTATTTGTATTTATGCACTACTTGTAAGAAATAGACTACGAAATAATTCCTTATATTTAAAAGTTGGATACATAATTGGCGAAACATATGAAATGTCTGTAACACTTTGTAAAGACTATTTTTGTATCGAAATAACAAGGTTCAGAGGTTCGCTATATTCGCCACCCCAACCAAAAATACTATAACATACAAATGACTGAGATATTTTCGGCCCGGTTCTGATCGCCGCGTTGCGTCATTGAGTTCAACAACCACTTTTACGAGACGTCCCGAGTGCGCATGCCTCGGGAGGACCGTCATTTAAAAATCTGACTGGCGCCCAATGCGTACAAACGCACTTTTTCGCCCATACATTGGACGGATTCAGCTGGTGTCGCGAATACGTTGTGATGGTCTAAATATATCTTGTCTAGGGGTTCAAGGCATCTTTACTGGTTTAAGAATTTGACAATTGTTTTGCTATTCTACTTCACAATGTTAATACATCTGATTAATTAATTGCATATGAACCTATGTACTTACATAATATATTTTTGGTAAATATTAACAGTCACAAAAATAATAATATCTAAAAATTGTACATCAGTTCGCTGGAACTTCGCAGGCAGAAAGTTAATATATCATTTGTTAACTATTTTTATAATTACTTAGTTAATTTCTTTAATTTAGTTAGATTGACATTATTAGAATTTTTGATAACAAGACTAGAGATTAGGTCTCGAAACGTCAGAAAAATAGTTTCGATCAGATTCGGGTTCAGCCCAGAATATATACTACATTGGTAATAGACTCGGTTGTTATTATTAAAAGTCATTGATTTTTTTAGGGTTTGTTTTGTTTTTGTACATTCAAACGCAGTGACTTCTTTTACTTTTTTTAATGTCAATTTTTCCTTAGCAGTAGGGTGACGTGTCACGTATCACCCAATTAATAGATGTTTTCAGTGCGAATCCGTCACCATCAACATTATTAATTCATATGGATATGTAAAAAATGAGAATCAGTTCTCTAAACCGCCTGAAGATGCCTTATACTATAAGGATTTGAACAAATAATGGTAAAACAGCTATTCTCCGGGCTATATGCCCCTCCGAGCGCTCGCGCTGGATTACATACCAACATTTGCCGTATTTTGACTAACACTGTTAGACAACAAGATACTTGGTTTGACTGCAAGAAAATCAAATATTCTGCAAAGATCCAGACCCTCTTTCATAGGCGTAACGTGAGAAACTTAACAAGGGTATTAAATTAGAAACTAGTATAAAATAAACCTAAAATCTCAAAACACACGAACGTAAACTAAAGCTGAAAAGTCCACAAACTTCTGCGAAGTCCGTAACATTGCTCTCATTCAAAGCTTGATCGTCCCGATCAGGTTTCTTGATGCTGGTAACGGGCCAGCCTACTAGCGTCTAGCCGGTACCAAGAATATCTGTCCCGAATTTTGCCGAACGATTGTTGATTTGATTTGATTGTTAGTAACTATTCATAAATTACGAAACACATAATCAATCGCACTACCAAAACAATGCAATATAAAAAAGATTAAGTAAAAGTGGGTAAAACCTGAACCTGAACAAACCCCAGCAAACCTGAGCAAACACTATACAGATATGCGAACGCATTTGAATGATTCAGGTTTTTACCTTCGGGATAGATATTCTCGGCACCGGCCAGACGCTAAAGGCCAGCCTGTCAAGATGCAAGGCTTAATACAAATACTTCCACGGTATTTTGTGAAACTACAGGCACTTTTAATCTATTATTAGTTAAAATACCACCTACGCTTTATTGTATGAAAACTGACTTTTAAAAGAATACCTATTTAGAAAATTGTGCTATAAAGAATGTCACCAAACTTTATAATAATATAAATTACCTAAGCAAAAACTAAATTAATTTGTGTTACCAGTCATGGACTTAGTCGGTCACTTTTGAATCTAACATATAAACTTTGCACAATTCTTACATAGATTCAAAAACTTCTTTAGTTGTGTTCTCACATAAAACGCTAATGTATGTAGTAAACGAAAATTAGTTTCACCACAAGAACAATTTCTTTTTATATAAGTAGATATAATAATTCACTACTTGAAATCCATACACAATTCCGCAAATCTCAAAAACTTCTTTAAATTCCTAAGTTCAAGCATTTTATCTAAACTAGTGGAAACAAGGTCCTTCGCAGCAAGTGCTTGTGATGAAGTAATTCTTATAATAACAAAGTAAAAATAGAAACAATTAGCAACATTTTATGAACAGCTGGATATACAAATTAAGGTGATTACTGCAAGTTAGACAGTTTTTAAATATTCATTGATTTTTGGTAAACAAAATTATGACATACCTAGCTAATTTTGTATTGTTTGTTGGTGGATAATGGTATGGTTTGCATAATATCTCGGATATGTAGGTTAAACATTTTAAAATTGCCAACATGCATCAGGTGACTGATGTAAGTAATAACTTTGATGGCTATAACACCAGAACTTGCTGGGGCTATGGATTATTTGCTTTAAGAATAGAGACTACTCGATCCCTAGGTTTGTTCAAGACTAGCTAATCAAACTTGACAGTATCTGATTTAGTGTTATAGTTAGAAAAAAGCAAAAAACCAAAAAAAATTGATAAAAGTAAGAATAACGTATACCGATTACACCCAACATACATAACAACATACAATACATATATTAAATTCGTTTATAGAAATTAATATATTCCATACAACCTAACTTTTAAACAATAATCAGTGAATATTAACATTTTGAAAAGTAGGTAAATAAATCAGTTTATTTCCCTTTAAAATAAATTGTATAACTCTGTATTTTAACAAAAGCACGTACAAAAACTATGTTTATTTAATTTAAAAACCACAGGACCCTGCTTCTCCACTAATTTAAGTAAACAGATATGGGTCTCTGTACATATTCAGATTCTTAGCTTGCACTTTATTTTAAAAATAAGAAAAACATCATTTTTCAAAAGGCTTTTATTATTGCAAAAATACTATTTACAATAATTCACCATTTCTTTACATATATTTCTATTATAATATGTTATATCTATAAGGAATCTAAGATTACTCCATTCAGATCAATTTACGTCACTTTTGAAAGCACGATACAAGATTTTTTTAATTGATATCTATTAGTTCCATATTCCGACTTAAAAAATGTTAATTACTTAACCGTGATATGAATTTTAATAAGTATTTATTTAAAAAATACAGGCCATCCTCTTACTGACTTGCCATTCTAAGTGTACTAAAGTATTTTACTAGGCGAATACTAATTAAATTGCTTTTTAATTGGTAATAACAAAATTAAAACACGGTCTTTGGAGATAACTGCAAAAAGTTGGCCAGCTTAGTGCTTTAAAACACCAGTTTGTATTAGGTTATACCCAGATGCGTATAATAGGGTGAACCAGGGGACTTGTGGCCTCCTTCCCCCTATCTTTCAGAAAGAGTAAGAAAACATTTGATGAGCTTAGTCCGTTCCCCTTTTTTAGATCAAGCAGAATGATCACAATTTTATACAGCAAAGCTTCACAACGCGTCTCGGCCTAGCCGAGCGCCGAGACATGTTTGATAGGAAAAGACAAGGCTATGAAGGATTATCCAAAACTTACGCCTAGCGTTCTGTGACTGTTAATATTTAAAATATTAGATAATGTGGTTGAATACAACAAAATACACCAAAACGACTAAACTTCAAAATGGGACTAACATTCAGCCGCTACCGGTATTCGATTTCCACTGGAGAACAAATGGATGATATCAAACTGAAAAAAAAATTCCAGAAGGGAAAAAAATTCTGTTTTAAATATTGGTACATGGGAATTTTTTTTTAAAAAACTAAATTAGTGAAAACGCATGACGAAAGACACCCTGATGATTATAAAATTTGTTATTGCGTAACCGATATTTGAACAGGTTTATTATAATATAAGAAGCTGCTTCTTTAAAATATATGTTTATTTGATGGTTGAGACAAGAAATATTGTTGTAAAACAAAATTTTCCCGAAAACAGCTTAAATATCGATTTTTTTATTATCACCATTACAGCTGTATGCTGTATTTCAAACAGCATTTCATTGTGATAACGGGGTGGTTAACCTTGATTCAATTGATTGTTACAGGAAGGTACGAGTACTAACATTTTTAATAATTTTGATGTTTTTAGTGCGTAAATACCACGTAAATACACCATTTAGTGCAACAAGAATCTGTCTCGAATAAGCAAAATTCCTGAAAGTTATGTCACATTCTCTGCGTATATTATTATGTGAACAAGGTATACTAAACTAATAGGCTTTCATTAATTTTCTTCAAAAGTATTAAATGTTAGTTATCTTTCTGAAATAAATAATCAATTCGATTAATGTCAATATCATTTTTGAAATTTTCATATTTTACAGGTATATATTTGAAACAAATACGATTGTTCGTCGTTCCGACTTTTAATATTTAAAGATGGCGATGGAGGACATCTTCACTAATTTAGACTTCAATAAACGTATTAATTTCCTTATACTCGTAGATATTTTATTTTGTTGCAAAGGAATATAGGAATCGCGGCTTGTGTTATCTTTCATCAAAGAGCTCCTTGTTCTGATTCATAGATGCAGAATAGCACATTTAAACAAGCTAAACGAGTAGCTCTGGTGTACTGCGGTAGTACTTTTCAACGTAAAAATCTATGCCAAAATAAGTATTATATCCTAAAGCGTAGCTGTTAATAGTCTGAATTACTCTTATATTTGGGTTATCCTCTCTGCATCCAAACTATTAAAAATACTTATGTACTTGCTCCACTCTATTAATGGCTTGTCTTTTTTCAATGCTCCATGCGTTTATTCCCGTTTTGTTTTTTTGTAAATATTCGTTTCGAATACCATTATCATAGCTGCGAACAGAGATGAATTCACAATGGTACCCTAAAAGTAATAAATGTCTATTTCCATCGTTAAGATGACAACCCATCACCGATCATGGTTACTTTAATTATGCATCCGTTGGCAATAACGGACAGATTTACTGTTGCTAAAACTAGTCTAATTGGATAATTAAGGGTTCAAAATGACAACAAATAAGAACATGACAACTTTGTTTTGTATTATAAATTTATTTTTGAGTTTTTATTATGGATTTTCCACACTAGTAGAAATGGAATAATTTTAGCAACAACAGATCAGAATAAAAATCACTTTAAAATCAAGCCAAAAGCAGAAATCATAGAGTAATGCATGGACTCAAAAAATAAAAAAGGACCTTATCAATACTTCTACATAAGAATTGAAACAACTCTTAGAAAAACCTAAACCGATTTTTATCTCTTAAATTTAACAAACCTTCCGTACCTAAGAACTTCCACACACCAAACTTGTATGGCATGATAAACATACATAAATCCAACATGTTTATATGCCCAGTAGTTGGTTTTATTGGAGCATCCGCCTATTGCGTGGCGCAACGGCTCAATACATTTTTTATCAATAACTTTTTTTTAAACAAATTTAGCATTAAAAATTCTATCCAACTAATGGACGAACTTAAAAACATTAAATCTACCGTACAGTTTTCTTTTAACATTAATTTAACAGTGTCAATTTGTTTCTCAGCATACTCAGAAATCAAATAGTCGATATTGTCAGAGATTTGGTGATTTCATATGACAGGTTTGGAGAGGAAAAAAAATAGAGCATTCTTAAGTTATTACAAAAATGTTTGTCTTAAATTTAACAACAAAATACTGAAAATGATGGATGACCTATGTACCTATGGGATGAAGCCTTTCTTTTCTCCTTGCTGAACCTTTTATATGGTACTATTCGACCAAGTTGCTTTTTTGTAGAGATAATTCCTTACCTGGTAGCTCCTAACTATTGACACTAATTACGTTAAAACTTGCTTCACTTTCTTTAAGCTTTTAAAACTAATAAATAAAATGGATTTTCCAATATTCCATGCATTTATTCTCGTTCTTTATACACACTATCCTGCCTTATCAGTAAGGATGCAATGAGCAGAGATGAGTTCACACAGATAGTGCCCTAAATGTCCATTTACATCGGTAAGATAATAACCATCACCGATCATGGTTATTGTTGTGGGTAAATGGCTAAATGGTAAAAGATAACCGCTCAGATTCACTAAAAAGGCTTAAGATTTAGTACTGGTCTAAATTAAGATCGTCTAGCTGATCAGTTAGGTTTTGTCAGATTTTTGTCCTGTTTAAGTCGTTATTAAAAACTTATAAGTTATTCTAATATGTCAGCGATTTGCTTAGTTTACAAATGATTTTTAGATTAGAACATCTTGCTACAAACAATCTAGCTCTATTACTGAGGAAAGTAACTACCAAAATTGCCCTTCTTTTTTATAAATTTGCGAGAAACTAGACAACAAATATTATAGTACACATAATAATAGACAAATTTAGTCAAATTCCTACTTTTATTAAATACTTTATAACATGCCGAGTTTCGCTAACACTATAGCTTCATCGGATGTTTGTTACACACTGAATATTGAAATTCAATTCAAATTGAAATATATATAGTATATAGTTGTCTTATTCTTACACTTTTCACTTTAAAACTTTTTGTTATTAAATTAGACCGGTCTAGTGTTGGAGAATCTGGTTGTAAATGCCTTAGAATTTCTTGAAATAGGCTAAATTTTGACTAACAAGAATATTTTTGGTCTCAACCATCCAATAAACATTTATGTTAAAGAAGCAGCTTACACAGTAAAAAATCCAGTTGATTATCCACAAGAGATGTCTGATTTTATTGGCCGGATTAAATTTTTTGATTTAATTTGCAACTATTTTCTAAATCAGTTTCATAATCTTCGTTATGATTCAAACAAATTACTCATTCTCGATTACTTTAAATCGATACTGATCAAATGCATAAAAAAGACAAACATTTTAAATCATATTTCCTTGTTAAAATAATCACAATAATCAGTATCAATCACCTACTGACTAAAAAATACTCAAACTTCTAAACCAAGCCGCCAACACATGCGCAGTACGCAACCTTTTAATCACAAGGGAGTACCGATATCCATCCACCCCGCTGCATTCTGCAAAAATTCTATTTAATCGGCAGTAGGTATGGCGGTTTCTGTGGTAGTGCAATGTGCAATGTGAGGTTATAACGAATGAAGTGGTCAACCTGTTCTAAAATTTTACGAATATTCTTTTAAAAACTTTGTTGTTACATCATGTTGGTGAAATTATGTTTCAAAAACAAAAGAAATACGCAAAAATCTCAGATCTTGAATCCAATCCCTTGGAGGAACTCATGCACCAATGTAAGTTATTTTCCATGTATTTTCAAAGAAAAGATTTGTCATGCCAGGTCTTCATTAGTGTTTTATGTATTTATTTACAGATGAGTAAATAATTTTCGTGTTTTTACTTCATACAATTATTTTCAACTTTTACACTGTAAAAAAAAATTATTAAATTTTAAATCAAATTCAACCCAATTTTGACTAAATCCAGGTCCACGCCTCACCTCCCCGGATTTTTGTTTATGATATGGGACAAACAATTCACATGCTTTGGGAATTTGCATTACCTATCTTTTATATAATTTCATCTGTTTGTTCTTTAATGTGTTCCCTTGTCTTATGTATTATAGTATTGTCATTTAATAAATAAAATCGACGCCCTAATCAGGTACTTTATAGGGCGGAGAGGGGAAGGGCGGTGCTACTGATGATTGCATATCAATCACATTGGATTTAAGATTTAATAAAAAATGATTAGAGTATTATGGAAATTTAATCATTATGGAAGAAAATTTTAATAAAAATTGATTTAGATGTAATCAGAATTAATTGTTAGGTTAATCAATTTTGAATAAGAAAATTTAATCACAGATCCTTCGATTTAATCAATATGCAGTGTTAATTTTTTCAATCAATCTGGCGTGGACCTGGATTTAGTCAAAATTGGGTTGAATTTGATTTAAAATTTAATCGTTTTTTTTTACAGTGTATATCTGTTCAAATAACGGTTACGCAATAACAAATTTTATGATCATAAAATTCATGTCTTCCGACAAGCGTTTTCGTTAATTTAGTTCTTTTTTACATTATTTTTTTCCCATGTACCAATGTTTAAAACCGATTTTTTTCCCTTCTCGTAATTTTTTTTCAAAGTTTGGTATCATCCATCTGTTCTCCAGTAGAATTCGAATACCGGTAGCGGCTGAATGTTACTGCTCCCATTTTAAAGTTTAGTCGTCGTTAAAAGTCTTTTAGTAAATGTTATTGTTTGTCATTAATAATCTGTATCATTTTGGTGTATTGTGTTGTATAGACAATTAGACATTTAACCACACTATCTAATATTTTAACAACTATTAATAGTCATAGAACGCTGGCCGTAAGTTTTGGATAATCCTTCATAGCTTTGTCCCTTCTTATAGAGTCTCATGAAGATGGACGACTAGGCTGAAACGCGTTAAGACCTCTGTAAATATATGCAGTGAAAACCAGATTTTCTTATATTATTCATAGGCTTTTAGTGACGACTTATGAAGAACAATGGGACAAGAACCTGTCAAAACCTAATTGATCAACTAAATTGATTTCAGTAGTATGCCTTAAACCTGCTTACTGAATTCCTGGATGCAATATTTTACATTCCCAATATACCACTCGAAGTAAGATAAAGTAAAACAATATAAATTGACAAGTTTACCAACCAATAACAATGCTATAAAGTAAACTTACTTAGAACTTTTAAGGTCTTTATTGAGGAAGTTCCCAAGGTACGACTAAATCCACAATATGAGATAATAAAGAGTGATTTTTTCTTTTGTCCATACCAAATTTATTAAAAATAGAATTTTAGTAAAACATCCAAACCTCATTCAAATTCCAAATGAATGCAAAAAATTAAGAAATTAACGAATATATAAAATACAATCGTTCTGTGGACTTAAAAAAATTGTTATGTGAATTGTTTAAAAAAAATTGGGGTATATATTGGAATGTGTATCATACCTAACTATGGCTTATGTGATATGGAGAGTGGTTATGAAGAAATATTCCCGCATACGTCTAGGACTTGGAGGATCACAGGTACGTAATGGAAGCCTAAAATAAGTATATTAAGGGTACCTATGCAGCTATGGTCCGAAAGTAACCAACGGCTGTCATTAGTGCCATTAATGACAGATATCATGTGAGTGCCACTACAAATTATACTAAAATAACACGTGATGTGCTAAGCATGGTTACGGTTGGTTATTTTCGGACCATACCCTTAGTCAACATTTCCCTCTTTAAAGTATAGGGTAGGACAGAAAATGGGGAGTTATTAAACGCAAAAATCTCAGTACTGGCGACTCCTGAAAACGAGATTTTTGTCTCACTGGGAGGAATAGTCTCTTTTTCTTTAATATGGTAAACATGTTTACAATGTGCAGGTCGCGAGATTATCGCGTTTTGAAAATCACGCTAAACGTTAGCAAAAAGTCCCCACTGTTGAACTCTAGACATTTTTACGACATACTTATTATATGTTTCGAAGTTCTTTGACGTTAATAATAGAAGTAGATAATTTATTCAATCGTCCCTAAATTAGAAAACAACGATATGCAGTATAGAATATCGTCGGTGAAAAGTGTTAACCTGCTATCTCTATTTTAACCAATTTTACAGGAGAGCAATAAAACCGCCTAGATAAATTATTATTATACTTGTTATAAATGTAAATTTGCGATATATTATTGGTATCCAATAAACACATTGAAAAATCAAACACTTTTTAAATAATTTTATTTTTATAGGCAAATTTTTGGAGATAGCTGCTCCATACATTAATAGAAAATTCATAAAATGTCTTAAAATACCTGCTAACTCCATTTCGATAAGTAATATTAACCCCTCTACCAGCATAATATATATAATTAATTTCCAATAAATGACCGACATTTTTCTTAATTTTCTTTTATAAAAGTATAGTATATACATATCTTTACCATTAATAATCAACAGAATAGCAGTACATTAGAAGAATCTGTATAGATATAAACACAACGGAAATACCGGAGATAGCAGCATTTCGTCAGGTTAATTTGTATTGCGTGGAGATGAATTATTGACACAAAATATCCATTTATTTATAATTTAAAAGGAGAAAGCATTTTTCTTACTAGTAGAATAGTTTTTCCTCTTTTTAATAATGCCAAAAACCCATTTTGACCATTGACTTTTATCCCGTACACCTGACAGCCTGCGCAAACAAAAGTTAAGTTACCAGGGTGAAATAGTGTGTTTGTACGCAAGGCCACCGGTCATATTTCTCGAGCCAGATCGGCGAGGGGCATGCGCACAACTCGCTTGTTGTCATCTGCTACACGGTTTGCATAACCAGTTGGAAAACAATCAGCAAACCCTTTTATGTTCCTTGACAATCAGAGTGGGATCGACCATCACAGCTGACAAATTTTGCAGGGCGCATGCCCATGGCCGATCAGCTTTGTTTACATGCGCAAGGCCAGAAATTTGCCACTTTCGGGATTATTGTTTGCGGATCCATATTACAAATCAATGATTTTGACCTATAAGTGGAGTTAGCAGGTTAACACTTTTCACCGACGATATAGGAATTTCTTAGATGATCTCTCAGAGCATCTGTATTTAAATATAAAATTCATATGCAGGGCGGGCTACTAAAAACATCCCACACTGGTTAATGCCTTTTACATGAAAATTTCAAAATTTGTTAATTCTATCAATTTTTTATGACCCGTTTTTTATATATTTTCATGAGTGTAACTTCCCCCAATCTTAGGTGGGTTCTTTCCTAAATTTTTTAAATAAAATTATAAACAGCTTTATTTAATGTCGTCATAATAATGAGAGAAAAATGTTTTACCAAATCATGGTGCCGCCTACCTACAATAACTACTCCATACATATGACAGAAACATTACAAAAATAAATTAACCAGTTAAATAATTGTTTATGTGGTATAAATAAATATTCACATCCAGAAAATAAATCAAGTTAGTGACTTTTATAAAATTTTGCATTCTTCATGTCAATAATTCGGCATCTAGTATTGATTGAAAACACCTTGTATATAAAACCTATTATATCTATATAAATCCACATATAGAAATATTTTTTCGATTTCTGTGTGCTACCACAAACGTTAAGAAAGTGTTATTAATTAATTAGCGAACCACATTGAATACTTACAGAAGCTGAAAGTTAATTATAAAATACGAAGTGAGTGGTTTAGACAGCACGCAACGGTTTATTATCTAGTTATATTATTGAGTATCTATTGTTCGACTTGATATTCAGTTTTTTACTTATTTTTTGTCCAAAGGTATTTTCATTGTAAATTAAATAGTTGCTTTTATTCGAAGATCCTTCCGCAAGTTTTTAGTGTAATTTTATGAAATTTCCATATTATAGAAGGAAATGATATGCCGGAAATAAATTGCTACAAAATAAGTAATTCATTTTTATTAATAAGCATCGGTTTCATCTAGAAAAGCAGTTATGTACTTGCGTCATTGGCAAGAACGCAATGTAAATTAAAGGATCGCGAAATGCTCATAATTATATTCTTTTTCAAAGAAGCTTCATAAAAAGCTTGCTTAATTCTATCAAGAATGGACATTGGTTTCATTGTAGGAATACATTCCTACAAGTTTCTTGTAAAATCTATGTTGGGTTTTTCAAAAAAAAGTTAACATAATAATTAATAAAAACTATCAGAAATAAGCTTATTACTTGATGTATTAGAATTAAAAACAAGAATTTTACCTATACAGAAGAATTAGGCTAGAGGGGAGAGTAGGAGAGAACCAATTTTGATTAAAAAAAGGGAAAGCTTAAAGAAGGGAATACCAATGTACCATCTTATTAGGGTACAACGGGCAGTGATTGGCTCCCTGGGAGTTATTGCTCATCTTTCTAGTTAATTGTAAATATTTAGAAAGACATTGTTAGAATGAAATAGGCTCTCAAAAAAATACTTAAGGGACTTCTCTGCCTAATACTACTGCACCTGTACCTTCATTTGACAACGCTGTTTTAAACTGACAGAATTGTATTTAAAAGCGTGCTTGGCATCAACAGCAAAATATGCTTTTTCTTTCTAAGCAGGAGTGACTCTTTGGTAAGTAAAATATGATGGTTTGTGTCTTGTAGTTCAAATGTATCTAAAAAAGACCAGAAAATGGTTCGACGACATAAAAGTATACCTACCTTGTTTCTAAGGGGTACGATGAAATACTTATTAATCCAGCTCGCATACTATGCTGATGAGACCTGTGCCCGAAAAACTCTAGAACACCAAAGGGCTCAAAGAACGTTTATGAAATCGAACATGCTTTATCCAAACAGACAATAATAGCTTAATTTGATTGGGTTTGATTGGGTTTGATTGGTTTGGTTGGTTTTTTGGCAGAATTAAAGCAAAAGGAAAAAAAAGAAGTTTAAAGTAATAAAACAAGCATGGAAAGACTAAAAAGAGCAAGGGAGAGCACAGAAAAAGAAAAACAAAAGAAAAAATGGAAACTTAAAAATCAAGAAATCAAAATGGCAGCAAGAAGATTCATAAAAAATGCCTCAAAGTTAAATTGAGATTTTCATGAGACACCAGGCCTTTTAGAAAAGAAAGCGATCAATTTTGAAATTCCTCTGGCGAGAATTTTGTTAAATAATCGTCTGATTCTCAAAAATGTTTGATCTCAACAGTAAATGATCAATAAAATTACTACCCCGTTTACTCCATGTATTATTGGTGGAAATGTTTTAATTATGTAACGAAATCTATTAAACCACTAGAAAAGTAATTACATAACTTATTTGAATGTTAAGCAAAGATAAGTAATACAAATATTTAGGTGACTTTTACTAGGTTTCATAATAATTATCTAATTCTCAAATCCAAATTTTTTAATAATCGATTTTAATATTATTTTTTATACAAGTGGTCGCAAATAAAGTGTTTTATATTACACATGGACTAGAACATAACTTATTAAAGAATCAGCTATTAGTTAACGGACATATGGATAACTTTAATGATAAACAAGGAAGAGTGTTATATATTATTAGGACTAACAATATAATTTTATCTCCTCTAGTTTCAAAACGTTCCTAAAAGCCGTCTTTTAGTACACAGAAAGTATTTCATCCTAAACAAAAACAACAACTTCACACTGATAGTGACTGCCGTAAATATCATCTGAAAGCTCGCATCAGATGAATAGTAGCTCTTAACAGTAAAATGTCATTCTATTAAAAGCTTTTCAAAACACTTCAGCGCAGAAAAGCACATCCTTGGTCATTTAGATCACGGCCCTATTAACGTCTCTTGCACCACACATTATAAGTTTGTTGACAACATGCCGGAGTGCATCTGGCACTTCTGTGCAATCTGGCACTTCAATTCTGCCGACTGGTATGGTCTCTGAAACTTGTTGCTTTGCCTTAGAAGTTCGTGAGTTCTTCACTTCTGATCCCTCCAAAATTTGCTCCCAGATCACAGATATCATTCGAGTAGGCATTGAAACTTTAATTCCACATACCGGCAAGAAACCTAAACTCCGCCATCGAAAGCCTCTTCTCCAAGACTTATGATAAAGCCAGGGTCAGTTTCTGCAATCTAGTACACCCGAATATCGTTAGATCTTCAACCAGGCAAGAAATCAGTACAATCAAACCATATCGGAGCCTAAAAATTCTTTTAACAACTTGAAACCAAAAGATCCTCCGGTCTGGATGGCATATCCGCAATCGTTTAAAACCAAATGCGCTCTAGAACTTGCACCCATCTTAACTCGTCATTCAGCGTGTCCCTAAGAAATGTTCCAAGTTCCTTCCATCGAATTATTGGCATATCTCTTTTCTTTCTGTTGTCTGGCAAGTTATGGAGAAAGTCATCAATAGGCCAATTCTAAATTATCTAAAACACACAAACTCGTCCACGACAGATAGTATGGATTTCGTTCCTTCAGATTCACACCTGATCTCCTCCCTATCACGCTAAAAGTCCAGCATCACGTATCCCATCCACATCAATGGCCAAGCCCTACAACGAAGAAACGTCTTGTTGGCATCGCTTTGAAATATGATCTCAGCAGGCACAGGCACATTACTTCAATTTATTCAAGAGCTGCATTAGCTGCAAGAAATCTTTGTTTTCTCTTCCGAGCCAGACAATACTTCTCCCCTTCCAACTTATACACTCCCTATGGTTCCCCAATGAGACCTAACCTAGAATACTGTTTCCACATCTAGAGAGCAGCATCATTTTCGACACTTAATTAGTTTTTATTAATTCTATCCAAAAGAGAGCTTTTATCACTCATTAATGAATCAGTGCTTACAAGAAAACTCCCTTCTCTCGCTTATCGCCGCGCTGTTGGTGATCCGTGAAAATGGATCTTGCTCAGATCTAACTGTTTCCAGTAGAACAACAATAAGGACGTCACATATGCATCCATTTACTATCCATCTACAAGCCCTAGATCATCCCACTTTTCTCGCTCATTCATACCTAGAGTCTCCAGATTATGGGATATCCTTTAAATACCGTATCAATAGATTGCATTTCCCTTCTCTTTAGACGCTTTTCTTTAGCTATTTTGTTACTAAAAATATCCTTGTCGAAAGTTTTTTTTGAGACACATCTTTGAAAATAATTTTTTTCGAAAGATTTTTTTTTTCGAAGACGGATTTACGATAAATTTTTGAAAATATATTTTGTCGAAAACAAAGTTGTCGTTACGTTCTTTTTGAAAATATATTTTAGAAAAAACTACGTTCTTTTACGTTAAATTATCGAAAAATTGTTTTTTCGAAAAACTGTTTCTCTTAAATATTTCAAAAAAAGTTTTTGGAAAAATGTAAGTGTTTCTCGAAGAAAACTCTAAAAACTGTTTTTTAATATAATTTCGAAAAATTCAGTTTTTGAAACAATTTACTTTCGAAAAATTGGTTTTTGAAAATTTTTCAAAGTTACTTGAACAGTGTTCAAGTCCGAAAAAATAACCATAACTTGCGTTCCTCATGACAGCAATAATTAAAACAGTTCAGTCTTTTGGAAAATACAAGATTTCTTCTTCAAATTCCAGAAAATCTTCTATTTTTTCTTAAGAATACGAGGTCGAAACTCAATTTCTTTTTTAAAATAAAAACCATATTCCAAATGCATCCAATTACCTACCATGTGCAGTGTGTGAAACGATTTTTTGCGTGGTTTAAACATTTTATTTTATTTGAATCATAAAAATTTATGAAAGTTAATAAAACTGTTTTTTAGTTAATTTGTCCCATAAACACACACTGTAAAAAAAAATGATTAAATTTTAAATCAAATTCAACCCAATTTTGACTAAATCCAGGTCCACGCAAGATTGATTGAAAAAATTAACACTGCATATTGATTAAATCGAAGGATCTGTGATTAAATTTTCTTATTCAAAATTGATTAACCTAACAATTAATTCTGATTACATCTAAATCAATTTTTATTAAAATTTTCTTCCATAATGATTAAATTTCCCTAATACTCTAATCATTTTTTATTAAATCTTAAATCCAATGTGATTGATATGCAATCATCAGTAGCACCGCCCTTCCCCTCTCCGCCCTATAAAGTACCTGATTAGGGCGTCGATTTTATTTATTAAATGACAATACTATAATACATAAGAAAAGGGAACACATTAAAGAACAAACAGATGAAATTATATAAAAGATAGGTAATGCAAATTCCCAAAGCATGGGAATTGTCTGTCCCATATCATAAACACAAATCCGGGGAGGTGAGGCGTGGACCTGGATTTAGTCAAAATTGGGTTGAATTTGATTTAAAATTTAATAATTTTTTTTTACAGTGTAAAAGTTGAAAATAATTATATGAAGTAAAAACACGAAAATTATTTACTCATCTGTAAATAAATACATAAAACACTAATGAAGACCTGGCATGACAAATCTTTTCTTTGAAAATACATGGAAAATAACTTACATTGGTGCATGAGTTCCTCCAAGGGATTGGATTCAAGATCTGAGATTTTTGCGTATTTCTTTTGTTTTTGAAACATAATTTCACCAACATGATGTAACAACAAAGTTTTTAAAAGAATATTCGTAAAATTTTAGAACAGGTTGACCACTTCATTCGTTATAACCTCACATTGCACATTGCACTACCACAGAAACCGCCATACCTACTGCCGATTAAATGGAATTTTTGCAGATTGCAGCGGGGTGGATGGATATCGGTACTCCCTTGTGATTAAAAGGTTGCGTACTGCGCATGTGTTGGCGGCTTGGTTTAGAAGTTTGAGTATTTTTTAGTCAGTAGGTGATTGATACTGATTATTGTGATTATTTTAACAAGGAAATATGATTTAAAATGTTTGTCTTTTTTATGCATTTGATCAGTATCGATTTAAAGTAATCGAGAATGAGTAATTTGTTTGAATCATAACGAAGATTATGAAACTGATTTAGAAAATAATTACAAATTAAATCAAAAAATTTAATCCGGCCAATAAAATCAGACATCTCTTGTGCTTAATCAACTGGATTTTTTACTGTGCACTTATACAAGTGTTAAGACTCACTTGCGCAGGCCTAAACTCGGGCTTGGGCGTAAATACGAGCGGAACGTTTAGACCAAACGGCATGAACTACATCTGGCAGTCCTTAAGCTCAAATTATCCAAGTTCTGGCGCAGTTACCAGCATGGTAAATAATAATAATGCCTTTAGAAATAGGATTAGAAAAAACAAGATAGACATACAATTTATCTCGCTGATAACTCTGCCTGTACTTTAATAATTTGGCACTACTTAAAGGGCGAAGACTTGTCTATGCGAAACCAGCTTTCACACTACTTGCTCGAACATTTGCCTCTTCAGATAAGTCTTAACACTCGCATGACTGTATGTATAGGGGTTTTAATTAAACAGTGCCTTTTTATGAAAATGACTCTATCGTTTTTACTGGAAGGTGTACCTAAACTTAGCTGGTCATACTAAGAATAATATAAAACGAGAATATTGATATACCGCCGCCGCCAAAAATCTTGATAGAAAACCTGATCGGAATTGCCGAATAAAATCACAGATAAAAATCTTAAGATGGTAAAATACTTACGTGTATTGCTTAGAGAACTTCTACTTCTTTGTTCTCGTCCTGGTTTTCGTCAATTAATTCCTTTGTTGATAAAACCAAGCGAAAATTTATAAGACTTCATCACTTAAGAAAAATTATAACATAAAAGGGTATTATTAAACAAACAAATGTTCCATTGTTATTTAATTGGGCAAATTCGGCATCTAACTGTTTAATTAAATAAAAAAAAAATAAAAACTAGAAACACAAAGAAAAGTGAAATCCCAGTCAGTCAATTATGCCTACTTAAGAGAAATGTATAGGTTCCCTAAGAAAATAAAAGTGATATATTTTATAATTAAACGTAACCGAATTAATTTTTTTAATTATTAAATACCAACTTTTACTAATATTCAAAATCTGTTTGTTTTTTTTGCAGTTTTTTTTCGAAGGTTACTTTGATTTCAAGTTGTTTCAAAACATCTCAAGTCATACAGTGTGACGAATGTAATAACATGACCATTAATTTATCATGCTTGGGCTTCCGGGGATCTCCAGGGCCAAATGTTATAAAAATTTCATTATCGTTTTTCGTCTCGCTGATTGGTAGTATTAAATGATCAAAACTAATTTGCAAATATAGCGAAAACCTGTTTCTTTTTTTCTGTGCAAGTCAGTTAATTTTTGGCAATGCTTTTCGGATTTAATACCAAAGTGGTTGTAAAAACAGAACTACTGTTGCATTAGTGCAACCACAGTGGATTGTCGAGACAGCTCACCCTCTTCTCCTAAATACTGAATTTGGACCTACTCTATGATGCTCTTTTTTATCGTTAGTTGCCCTTAACATTTTTAAACACTTTTGCTCAAGGGAAAATAGTGTAGAGGTCACTGAGTTTTTTCAAAAATTACACTGAAAAAAAGGATACCTTGGTTGAAACGCATTTGCATTTTACTCAATAAAACCGCGACTTTGAATAGGATCAAATGAATATTCTCTTAAAATAATGTATTTATTCTCTTGTTATCAAACGGTTAGATAATTCTGAATAAATAAAATATGCATTTGGTCTAAGAGTAACTGTCTGTTTCCAAAATACAAGATTTCTCAATTTTCTTAGCCTAAGAAATCAATAGACATAATTGAAAATAATAACAGAATAACTTTTTTTGAGTATCTTCAATTAATAATACAGAAATTTAAATGAAATGACTGATTCCTTCATTGTAGCTAGTTTCCATGGATTTATTAAGAAAGGATTCGATGTCCGTATACTGTGAGCGTATCGAACGTGAAGCCTTATATTTGTTATTTGTTATCAAAACATTTCCCCCAGGAGATTACTTTACGAACTACGCAATTGATGAATGAAGAATGGTAGTAGAAAGAGATAAAATAGCATTGGAGTGTTGGAGCTCAGAAGTGTTGCTGCCTGTGCTGGTTGCTTAGGAAAACGGCTGAACCTCGGTCTGAACACTCGGTTACACGTACGTCTTTGGCTAATGAACTAGGAAAGAAAAAGTGCGATTTATAGATTTATAAATGACTCGGAGCGACTTTAAATAAACACCTTTAGAAATAGCATAACCTATAAATAATAAAACCTTTTTGACTTAAATTTATTATTATTTAGCAGAAAAATGAAATATTTTAGGGCTTTTATTACTTTTAGTAAATCTTGCGATGCTTCTAACGTATTTTTTGTACAAAAATACAAGGTAAAATAAGATGTGGCCAATGTTTACAAATTGTGTTTACAGTGTCGTTTAGAATGGTTTGTTTTGGCTTCAAAGAATGTTAAATCATCCCGTATCCATTCTTAATAAATCCATGGTAGCTTCCCTATTTTTTCATGTTGTTGGTTGAAAATCTTGTTTTTTTGCTTTAAAACCATCATGCTTTAAGGCAAATAAAATTCTTTCTAAGCAAAATTGTGAAGTTCATAATAGAAACTAAATTATATTTGGTGATAGGTCCTCGGTTTCTTCGTTAAAGACCGTCTCGGATTTGATTTAAATGATTGGTACTTTGATTCGAATGTAGAAATTTTCAAACGTTTCGCTTTCAGTTGCATGAGTCACCTTCAAGTAGGTTCACCAGTGGTCAAAAAGTTTAAGTTATAGCTCCCTAAAAATTATAGACTGTTAATTTGATGTATTAGAATTTATTATAAGAATGTGAAAATGTGATTACTATAACTATTACGTGACAAAATACCCAATTTGAACAAAAAGAACATTCTTTTTATGCATAATTACATCTTTTTTTCAAATTATTGATACCAATCTTTAATCTAATGATATTCCCAAAATTCCCAGACGTTAGCGAAGTAATCCGTCGTCAATATCACGAAGTGACGTAACTCAAAAAATATGAAATTTGAGTTACGTAAACCATAACGCATAACTCGATCTTCTCTACAATTTCACAGAGTGGCGTGTCCTAATTCCCAGTAGTTTTCGATATAGCCGTTGACGTAACTAGTATTTTTTTTACTATACTTTCACGTACAGGCGTATCTGCAGTTAGACCATTTTGTGAAAGTGCTTTTAATATTGCATTATACTGATTTCTTTGATTTTAAAAGTCTCTCCAAAGATCTACTTATTTTGAATGTTAAGAGTTCTGATTCAGGACAAAATATAAAATAGCGCGAAATAATGGACATTAAAGTGATGAAATGTCAACCACAGAAAACTAGCCATTTTTAAACTCAGTATGAAACAATAGCTCTGTTCGCACAACAGTCACAAACCAGTCAGAGCCAATGAAATTACTGGAAACCAGTCGGTAAACTGTCACGTTACCAAATACCTAAACTTTGATTGGCGCTGATCGGTTTGTGATTCCTCTATGAACAGAGCTATTGTCATTAAAACGCAAAAGTGTTTTGCTCAAAGGGCTAAAATTGCAAGCACTAAACGCTGGTTTGCTTAAACTAAATGTCCTAAAATACCGAGACTTAAAATCCCTATGTGAAGGGAATCAACCCACTGTTAGGCTAAAAGAATTTCAAAATTTTTACTTAAACCTTCCACATGAATGAATAACTATTTTGCCCAAGAATATGTTTTTACATTACTTTGTTTTCATTTAAGGTTTATTGCTTTAACAAAGGGTTGTTTTGTCTTTTTTATTTTGGTTAATACCAGGTTGTTTTGTTTTATTGTCTTGACTTTGGGTAATGTAATAAAGATTCAGTTTGATGACATCTTGTTGGTAATTATCACTAGTTTTATATTTTATTGGTATTTGACAGTTAGATTGCATTGTTAAGTAATTACCAGTGAATTTTTATTTGTTATTGGTTTGCATTTATTTGATGATTTCCTAATGACGCATTGAGGTTAGTTTTTTGCTGTCTTGATAATTTCTGGTTAGTTTACATCTTTTTGGAAATGACGAATAGTTTCACTTTCGGATCTGTACTTTACCAGTTAGTTTATTTTTAGGTTTTATGTTTTTATATTTTATATAAAAGTATTCTTCAATAAAGTTAGTTATTTTTCTGAGCATTGTAGCTGTTTTTGTTCATTCGTTAACCTAATGTCAGTGGCGTAAGTCATTTTTCCATTACATTTAATGAATTATCACTTTCAGAATGTGGCGTAACTAGCAGTTTTTCTAAATATTTATCATTTCTCAAAATATTTTTAACTTGCTTAAGCAGCTTTTTAAAACTTTAGTCAATACATGCTTTATTTAAAAAACAACAAACAAATAGCTCCTACTGATTTTGCACAACAAGCTTTCAAAGAAATTTTAAATCTTTAAAACGGTCCCCTGAAAAATTGTAAAAAACGAGTTACGTCACTTCGTGATATTGACGACGAATCTGCTCCTTTGCTAATTAGACGAGCAGCTTTGACTCACCTAAGTTTTGTTCTAAAAATTTTAATTTGTTGGTACACAATAATTTTATACGAACCACTGTGCAATTTTGTTTAACTTACTTGCCTGGCGCAAATAAAATACCTAGGATTTTTATAAAAATAACTCCGATGTAATAATAAAATCATGATGTCATTAAATCAAATAATTTAATTTAGTATAATAGGAACAATTATCTATTACTATTACTAATAAATGATTTTGATTACTTAATTGATTTTTGTTCCTTATATACACTCCTAACTGTGTGCAAGCAGACTCTGACAGCTTGTTTAAAAAGATTGGTATCTTTAAGAAAAATAACGGTCCTTATTAGAGAGGGGGAACCTCAAAGATTTATAAACTTAAATTAAGGAATGTCTTTTATTTTAAGCACAAAGCGGATCTTCAAACAAGTAACTGGTTTTAGTTTTAAGGACAACAAAACTTTTTATGATAATTATTTTGTCACGGTGGACCCTAAGCGACAGAGGCCATTATTTTTGAAACCTCGTGCTTTATACAAGAGAGCGATAAACGCCTAAGCGAATATATTATACTGCCTAATAAAAACCACAGCAACATTTTTTGAGCCAAGTTTTCAATTTTTAGTGTCCTACGGTCATAAAGGGACTGAAATAACACAGTAATTGGGTCGATAAATTTTTGATTTTACTGTCTGTATACTAAGTTTAGTTCCATCAGATATAATATGAACTGAAATAATGCAGAAATAAATTATACGTACCTTCGATTTCGCCACTATGTGGCCCAGATTGCAATCTTCCAGTAACTGATGAATTGCCATAATTACCGCTAAGAGCACAACACAGATCTTCCCTCATCAAGGTTTGTTGCGCGACTAAATTTTGGTCGGTGTGCGCGGCTATGTTAAAGACCCTTCGCGAATTATCCACAACGCAAGTGATACGTAGAGCACAGGATCTTCAAACAAATTTGCAATATCTTTTTTAAATAGCTGAGTCTTTGTAAACAGATTTTTGATACAAGGGTTCATGTGTTAAGAAAAATAATCTTGTCTTAAAGTAATAGTTACTCAAGAGAATTTGTAAAATACTTCCCATATTCTTATGGGAAAAGCAATTCTGTTAATTCAGTGTCTTTGCTTTTATTATAAGACGCAATTTGTCAAAATCACCGAATATCTTGACACAAGTGGAGTTCGTTTTTGCGTGTACAATTTTCAGTTTTTAGTTATAGACTTATCAGCAAGAGGATACGAAACCATTCATTCGTAACTGTTTTTTTTCATACGAGTACATTGCACGTGTATGCGACAAAGAACGAAGAGAGAGAGTTAATGGTAATTCTCTGATCGCACGCCATCGCTACAACTTTCCGAATCATCTGTAGTTAACCAAGTAAACCTGTGTAAGTTAAGTTAAAGTTCGGGGTGGGAAGAGCCAATTTTCTCCACACTTGACAATGACGCACCATTTTCCAAACTTTATGGATAAAATCTTTTTAAAAGAAACCAGAATAACTGAGAATTTCACTACAACACATATTTCCGCTGCTGGTCAACCCTGTACACAAAAACTTACTGTGCTTGAGCAGCTGCTTAATCCGTGAATGAACAGGACTAGGAAGAAACAACAAAAAAACACTCTAAATTTCGATAAAAATAAATTACTAAAATCTTAGTACAAAAAATAATGGTGTTTACTAACCCTTAGTTATGTATTTCAGCCTGTGATATTTACGACTGCAAGTATTAATCTATAGTTAATTTGTTACTTTAGTATAAAGTTTATCAATCTGCAAATATGCGACATAACTAAATGTCTGACAACAGCCATTCTTAAAAAATAGGTGGGGGACCATGTGGAATCACTGATTGTTTTAAGATGTAAACGATGATCTTATAGAAAGTGAATGGGTTTACTACTACAAAAACCTACTAACTGAGGATCGACCCGAAAATATCACCTACGATCTGAATACACCGATACAGGTCGAAGGAGAAGCGAGTAATGTAGAAGTACAGACGGTGAAGCAGGCCATCACAAAATTAAAAGATGGAAAGTCCAGTGCCCCAGAAGGAATCCCAGCAGAACTGATTAAGAATGGCACAGAAAAACTATTCAAATCATTAACTTAAATCATAAACATGTGTCCTAATGGACACCCGTACCAGGAGAATGGAAAGAAGCCTATCATCAATGCAGAGGAAAAGTAACAAACGTGACTGTAGCAAGTATAGAGGAATGACAGTGACTGGCACCCTTAGCACACTCTATGGAAGAAGTATTAGAGATATTATAGAACAAGAATATCAGGAACAACAGAACGAAGCGGATTTAGAGCAGGTCGATCCTGCCCCGACAATATATTTTGCCTAAAACAAATAACTGAGAAGAAATCCGCTACCAACAAAGATACTCACCTAATATTCGGTGATCTCCAAAAATTGTCCGACAGTGTCCCAACAAAAGAAAAACATGGGAAGTATTACAGGACTCCAATATTAACTACACCATCATTAAAGCCCTACAGAACCTCTATGACGAACAAACTCGAGACTAAAATAGGAAAAGTCTATCACGACCATTTCTAGTCACCAAAGGATAGAGATATGGATGCTGTGTATCACGTACATTATTCAAAATATATTTAGCAGTAGCTTTAAAAAAATGGAAAAGGAAAGTTCGAGGAATGGGTATTCAGCTTACTGACGATACATGCTACATACTATACGTTACAGTTTGCAGATGATCAGGTGGTTCTAGCCAATTATAAAGATGATATGGAATATATGATGAAGAAACTGCTGGAAGAATACAGTGAATGGGGCTTGAAAATGAATATAGAAAGAACCAAGTATCTATGTGTAGGCGAACAACCTACTAACCTACAGGTAGAAAATGAAGAAATCTCTGTTTGCACTGAATATATGTAAATATCCGGGCGTGACATTTAACAATACAGGAACAGATGAGAGGGAAATAGAAACCTGAATTATTCAAACTAAGAAGAGGAAGGCTATATCCTACACTCAAATAAAATGATGGGTAAAATGAACTAAAAAGAGCATATAAAAATGCGTCTATCTAGTTCTGTAGTCAAATTGACCAGGAAGGAATAGTTAAACAAATTGTGTCGTTAGACGAAGAATTGTTCACCAACCACAATATCATGTAGACCAACAAGTAAAATTGTAATTTGATCACCTTTTTTGTTACTAAAACATCTTTTGGATCAGTGATCATAATTTTTGGTAGAACAACAAATTAAATAGTACACCGATCTTCTTTTTTGGTATTCAACCATTTGTTTGATTAGTCGCCATATTATTTAGTAAAACAACAAACTTGATAGTACTTTAACCATTTTTTGTTCACTTACCCTTCTTTGCTTGACCTACAATTAAACTCTGTATTTTACTATTTTGTTGTTTACTAAGCATTTCTCCGTTTGCGAGATACTCTATCTACAATACTAAATCATTTTAACCCAATGCATGTAGGTTTAATCACACAAACAAATAATAATAGTTTAATTTTTGATGTATTTACTTTTCTGTACAGCAAATACTTGAAAAAGCAAAAAATTGAAATTGCTTAAGCTACAACTGTTTTAGAGAATCCAATAAAGGGTTTGATGCTGGGTTTCGTTAGATTAAGGTCATTTTCAGGACATCTGGAAAATGTTATCCAATTTTAATTTACTCATGAAATTTAAGAGTCGCATTACGATTTAGAAATTTTACCATAACCCAGTTCAAATTGACTTTCAATTTTATTAGACTTATTTTTTATTTTACGTAGTACAAAGTAGTCTGAGTGGCCCAATAAATTTTTAATTTTGTCTGTAGAATTTTACAAAACAGCTGTTGTTATCCTGGCCTTAGGGATGATTGAATGGTACTCAAATCAATGGCTTGAACAGTTTGATTTTGAAGGTACCTTTTTACCTAGCTTAACCCAATTTCACCACAGCAATGTTTGTTTTTCGTTGGGTAACAACATCAATGGTTTTTTCAAACCTAGTATGTCTTAGTAACAAATAACTGTAATGGGAAGTTCATTGACATGAATACCTACTTAACTTATGACAAACCGAGTGACAAACTTAGTGGTCTGTTGATGTTAACAACTTAAAATAAAATACAGATTTTATCAGAGCTTATTTGTTTATATTGATTTAAACTTTTTTATAAATTTTACAACAAACAAAATCCAACATAAAATAAATGATTTAATTAAATCTAAACTAACTAAAGATCTTCTAAACACAAAATCAGTAGTATCGAAACATTTGTCATTTGTTTAAACTAATAACAGATATTTTAGAGCCTAAATGTCAATGTGTTGCCCGCAAATATACGTAGATATGTATAAAAAAGTTTATAGGAAAAGCGAACATGCTTTACAACATACTACATATTACATATTTACATGCTTTAAAACATACTTTTGGATCCTAAAAAATTAAAAATAATGTTAGAGGTTTTACCTCCACTGGTGGTACATGTACCATAGTTTGGGAAACGCTGCGTTAAGGCATACCCAATTTTAAAGTGAAATACAGTATATACAATACAGAGTATTGCAGTTTGATAAGTTTTATTGTCATTTTACTGAAACAACTGATTATAATACGCAAAACAAAATGTTCGAGTTTCAGGTACAACTTTGTTATTTTAATAGAACACCCTGAATAGTTCTTCAATATTGTGAAGTTGAATCTTTGATCTTGATAGGTGTCCAAATCCCCAACTATTTATCAGATTTCTTAAAGCTATATCTTCGTCATTCACAAAATCATAAACGTTTTGGTCACTTCCTAAGGGGTTTATAAGAGAATTTACTAACTCCGTGTACTCACAGCTCTTATCCATTATGACATTAGTTACTTTTTCAACTGGCATTTTATTAATATCAATCGAAAAATGATTTGCTGAGGGAGAATTCTTTCTTATCTGGGCAACTTGAGAGAGATGCGACATGGAAATGGAACAGCACATCAAAGAAAATAAGAGGCTATGTTTGTTTATTTACTTCAGTACTGCACCGCACACAACACACAACCACCGATGAACAACTAGTACGCGTTAAGACCCGTTAAACTGGGTAGGGGAACAATGTTTCCTTTTTGGAACCAAAATGACTGTTTGATTTTATACAGAAAAAGTTTAACATTCTATAATAATATTTGTATTAATCGGTTAAAATGGGTAGTGAAACAATATTTTGTTGTTGGAAATACAACACTGGTTGATTTTACAATATTATTTGTTACTTTACTGTTATAGGAGTGCAACAAACTAAATCCTGTCTGTATCAACTTCTTAAAATGTATAGGAACAAAAAGATTTTGTTTTAGCAAACCATACTGCGAGTCCACTTACAAAAATTTGTTAACTTACCAATTATAATAGTATAACAAACTTACAAACTGTTGTCTCGTCTGTAACTGGTTTTCAAAGAAGTAACGGAACAATATCTTGTTTTTAAAAACGAAACTGTGGTTTAGGTTTACGACAATATTTGGTAATTTGCCAATTATAGTAGTTTGGCAAACTGTAATAGTAAGTACTAACCACACTCAGGTGTTAGTTAAAAATGAAACGTACAATTGCTAGTTTGATTTGACAAAATTTAACAAATTAGTTGTAAGATAACAAAATACTAGTCAGTTTCGCCTGTTTTTTGTAGTTATTATTTGTTTTGTTGTACTGCAATTTATTGTTGGTTGTAGTAACAACCAGCTTTTATTTGAATATACCATAAGTGTAGTTTGATTTAATAAAATTAGGAGCATTGCTAGGTAAACATTTTTTGTTGTTACATTAACCCATTATATTTTTTTGAGTGTATCTCAATAGTATACTATGGATACCCAGAAATGAGTAGAACGAGGAAATTCAGTATATGTGAATCAAAGATAAAAAGTGGCTTGCTGTACGGTGCAGAAACATGAATGTTAACACAGACACAAAAAATGAAAATTGAAGCAGTAGAAATGGACGCTCAAGATCACTGAGAATATCCAGAATAAAAAAATCAGAAACGAAGTAGTAAAAAAAATAATGGGAAAAATAATACAAGAAATAAAACAGAAACAACTGATTTGGTACGGACATGTGCAACGCATAAACGATGGCAGACTTCCCAGAATGACAATGGAATGACACCCTCAAGAAAAGAGAAAAAGAGGTAGACCCAGAACATCGTGGGGCACAGGAATAAAAAAGGCATTGAGTGCAAGAAACCATGAACACGGGCAATGGAATGATAGAAAAGGATGAAGCATAGGAATCGGACAGCGAGGAAAGACGCTATAAACCAATGATATACAGTGAGAACGTAAATGTTGACATAAATTCGTTTAAAATTCGGGCAGTTTTTTCGTAGTAAAACGCTCGGACACTTCAAGTTTTGATTTTAGGTGCGCATTGTCTAAACTAAATTTGATGTATACAGGGTGACCCAAAAAGAAGAGATGTCACACTTTATTTTCTAAAATAGAAACCTTTTTTATTTTATTTTTGCATTCTGCGTAAAATTTCAATCATATTTCATGCACCATAACCCTATATCTAAATTGAACCGTTTTTGAAAGAAAGACAATTTTTTTATACTCGCCCGGTGCATAAATATCTACATACAGTTTTTCCTGGGCGATGGATTGGTCGACGGGGACCAAAACAATGGCCGGCTAGATCCCCCGATTTAACCCCGCTAGGTTATTTTCTGTGGGGCTGCCTCAAATCTAAAGTGTACGTCAATAGACCAAAAATAATATTGACGACCTGAAAAACCGAATTAGGCAAGAAATTAGATAAATAGAACCGCAAGTAGTACAAAATGTTCTGAAAGAATTCGAAGATCATCTCGAATATTGCCAGGTGGAGGTCAATTCCAACATTTGTTAAAGTAATTTTTCCACAAGTGTGCCATGTATTATTTTTGTTATTTTTAACTATCTTTTTTTCAAAAACGATTTAATTTAGATATAGGATAAGCAATCAATAGACTTATTTTTATTTGACTAACCTCAAAAACATCGTAGGTATGCCAAATATAATTAAACTCCTGAAAAATTAACCATTATTTAAAAAATATATTATTATATAAAATAATAGGTACATTTGGATGCCTTTAACTTGCAAGAAAGACTTTTGGGTAGATAAAAGGTGTAGCCATTACTAGTGTTGTAACGTGACGCATCCGACAGCAGGGCTTCTATCACACTTGCACTTCCTTAATAGACTTGCCAAGCATTTTTTTGGTAATACTTTTGTATTACGAAAAAAAACCATTCGAAAAGCTTATCCAAAAAAATTCGAATATTTAAAAAAACTTCAAGCAGTGATAAGTAATCACTAATCAGTAATCACATCCAAATTTTATTACAATTTCCTGGGCCATTATTTGAATGAACACTTTGTTTATACCCTGCTTGTAGTATTTACAGTTAATAAAATATCTAACAATTTATACAGAGAATTCGCCTACATGTTGTTTCCAATTGAAAAGTTTTTAAGGTTAAATCGATTACATCTATTGTTATTGTGTTTCGTGCACTTTTAAATATTATTACTCATAAGTTAATTTCACTTAAATTAGTAGTTTTTTATACCAACTTACTTTTGCTATCAATCAGTTTATTTAAGTAATGCTTTACAATGCGTGAGTTACTTCATAGAATTTTTTTCACCAATTTCACAAAACCAGAGGATAATATAGAGATACCAATTCGCGTATACAGGGTGAGTTTGGGGGACATATTGAATATATTTTTGACATTTGCCCCTCTCTCTGTTTTGAGGGGTGGGGGGTAACTTTGGAATTTTAAATGGGATAGTTTACTTTTTTATAACATTCGAATCTACGTAGAATACTACGTATGTGAACAATTTCTTTTTTGGTTTGCTCTTTCGGTTACGGACTTATGATTTATTAGGTAATGAAATAAAAAAAAAATATTTACCATTTAATTTCAACTTATTTGTCGTCTGTCGTGCTTTCTCACACTTTTTCGAATTAATTTTGTACCCGCTGCACGGTGGGATAAAAATTGAAAAAGATGGTCATAAGCATGTAACTCAGCTGAATACTGAAAAATCGTCTCAAAAATCGTTACTCGTGGGTTTTTGAGGTCGCTGAATTCGAATCTGACAATATTTTTTTGAAAAACAAAATGCGGATCCAAAATGGCGGCCTCAAATTTTTGAAAGTCAATAAATATTTACCACAATCGTTACTTGGGAGTTTTTTGGGTCGCTGAATTCGAATATGACAATATTTTTTCGACAAACAAAATGGCGGATCCAATATGGCGGCCACAATATTTCAAAAGTCCATAAATATTTACCACAATCGTTACCCCGGGGTTTTTGGGATCGCTGATTACGAATCTGACAAAATTTTTCACTTCTTGTAACAGATATCTGTTTGACAGAGCTCATTTCTGAAAAAAATAATCAAAATTGCATTACTCATTATAGAAATAATTCGAAAATTATCCATTTTGCCATAAATTGATTTTCAAAAACTGAATTAAATATTTTTGAAATTTTTTATTTAGGTTACACACTCAATTCACTTTTTTAATCGATAGTCTGATTCGTAAATAGCGACCCCGAAAACCCCCCAGTGACGATTTTGGTAAATATTTATTGACTTTTTAAACATTTCGGCAACTACAGTGGATCCGCCATTTTGTTTTTTAACAAAATATTGTCAGATTCGAATTTAGCGACCCCAAAACCCCCGAGTAACAATTGTGGTAAATTTTTATCGACTTTGGAAAATTTGTGACCGCCATATTATATCCGCCATTTTGTTTTTTAAAAAAATATTGTCAGATTCGAATTCAGCGATCCCGAAAACCTAAAAATCGGATATATCTTCTTGATTAACATTATACATAAAGATTTATCGACATTTAACGACATTTCCCGCCATATTAAATCCGCCATTTTGTTTAAAAAATTTATCATCAGATTCGTAATCAGCGATCCCAAAAACCCCCATGTAACCATTTTCAGCAACATTCATTAAGATGGAATCAATTTTTTAGTCATGTACATTTCCTTTATATTTTGTTTATATGCATGTTTAAATACAAATTACTCTACTCTACTACCTCCCTCACGAATTCAAAGTTCAAGGGTTATTAAACAGTTTCCAGTGATCGAGTGAAGTCGAGTGGTAAATTTTTTCTCAATGTTTACAAAAATTTTCGCATTTAAATGACAAAAACATAGATTTACTTAATTGTTTATAAATATTTTATGGTTTGTAATTAAGCAAATTGTAATGTTTTGTTGAATTCCACACACCTTGGTGAGAAGAGCCCATAGCAAGACATCAATATGTTGTGCTATCCTGAAATGCACACAGTTTCCCTTTTCCATTCAGAACTACATGTATTTACGTTCACGACGTGTTTCCTTCAACGGTCAACTTCCGAATGGCCCTATGCAATGCTGCGCGACATCTAGCGCTGGAAAACCGGTTTTCTTTGTACTTTGGGGTTCCTAGAAACGGTCGGGACAGATTTCAGCGTTAAACTAGAAGCTTCGATTTTCGGCAAATGGCCAGGTTTTTCCGATTTTATCCCACTGTGCGCTGTAACATTTCAGGTGTCAGTGATAAGCAGGCAAAGCGGATTCGGTCATTCATATCCTCTAAAGTTGTAGGTGCAGTCGCCATCACTTTGTCCTTTTTAAAACCCCACAAGAAAAAGTTAAGCGGGATCAAATCCGGGGACCTTGCAGGCCAGTTTTGACCGGACCAGCTCGTCCAATCATCCTGTTCTCAAATATTTCATGCAAATGATTACGGGCCTGTATTGCATAATGGGGTGGAGCTCCATCCTGTTGAAACCACATGTGAGGATTTATGTTTTGGTTTAATAAATGGGGTAATTGGTTTCTTAAAAAATGTCCTTCAAAGAAATGCGGACCAATAACTCTAACCCGATTATACCAACTAATTGACCAGGGATGTTGATTTGGCAGAGTTCTCACCCAGTGGGGATTTTCTGACGCCCAGTAGTGCATATTGCGAAAACAGCCAAGGAATTCAATTTCTACTGATAAGGGATCACTTAAAATCCCACCTGCCCACAGTAATTGTGAAAAGTTTTGATTGATTTTTGACTTATTCCAGGATCTCTAGCAAGTCATCTAGTACCTACATGCGGGTCAATAGCTACCGCTTCTGCTAACACCAGCTGTCCTATTTTCGTCCGTTTTTGTGCGCTTCCGAACTCGTAGTTTGGACTGCCAGTACGACTTCTGGTTTCAAGCCTTTTAAATAGCGTGCCAAATTTCGGGTTTTTAGAAACTTCTTTGCCCGCACTAATGCAGCTTTTCTGCAGTTTTTTCTGCACTCCCCTTAAAAAATTAGCAACATATCAACTTGCACATTAAAATTCTCTTCCATGTTTAATTGAGCAATAAACTAAGAAATACTCTTTAAAACGTCAAAATTCTCAACTGACTTAAGTAAAAATAACGCATTTCCATGGGAACGAATAATAATTTTGAAATAAGTGAACTTGATTTATTGGTAAAATTTATTTATTTGTTAAATTCAATCAAAATTTAGTTAACTATAATTCCGCAACCGAAAGAGTCAATCAAAAAAAAATTGTAAGTTACCACCTACTCCTCAAAATCAAAATGTCAAAAATATGTTTAAATATGTCCCCCCATCTCCCTATTAACTCACCAAAATTTCATAAAAAACATTTTAAACCGTTTTCGAGATATTGCCATATAACTCTTTAAAAAATTCACCCACTATTTTAGTACTTCAAGATTTCTTCGTGGAAAAAAGTCCAGTTACGTAGTTTGCCTCACAAAAAATTAATTCTTAAGCTTATTCTGGATTTAGCTTACTTCGTTTTCCTCTGTACCTAATATACGTAGCGCGGTCCACGTATTCTCGACCTGGCAAGAAAAAACGATTCAGAAATAGAAATGACCTATGCTGCTTAATCTCATCTAGCTTCAGTACCATTTTCACAACGTTTAAATTTTATACCCCTAATGAATCATTTTTTTATTCAATCAAGAAATACTCTAAAGCAGTCTGTTGCCTTGCCTCGTCGCTGTTAGATCTTCTTCCAGTGAGGTCAGCCGCCAATTTAGACAATAAAATTAGTCACTAGGGACGAGATACAGATTGTAAGGTTAGTGGTTCTACCTTAACAGAAACATGCTGATGCAGATGAACAGTTACATTAATATTTCCCTTAAGCTTTTCGTCGTACTCTTCACTCAGAAACTTGTTCATTTTTAAAGTCAATAAGCAAAAAACGTATATTCAGATAATAATAGCATAAATGGACGCCTACTTGATAAGGGTACATATAAATATATAAAAATAAAATTTTGTGTGAAATCTAGAGTTCTCCAAAACCACTTGACACCTTATACAATAAGGACTAAAAAAATAATGCTAAAACGACTATTATTCGGGCTAGCGCTGGATTCATGGATTTATTAAGAAAGGATTCGATGTCCGTATACTGTGAGCGTATCGAACGTGAAGCCTTATAATTGTTGTTTGTTATTCTCTTGGGGGAACAGTTTACAAACTTGAAGGAAATACGTAATTGAATCAAGAATGGTAGTAGAAAGAGATAAAATAGCATTGGAGTGTTGGAGCTCAGAAGTGTTGCTGTCTGTGCTGGTTGCTTAGGAACACGGCTGAACCTTGGTCTGAACACTCGGATACACGTACGTCTTTGTCTAATGAACTAGAAAAGAAAATTGCGACTTATAGATTTATAAATGACTCGGAGCGACTTTAAATAAACACCTTTAGAAATAACATAACCTATAAATAATAAAACCTTTTTAACTTAAATTTATTATTATTTTAGGGCTTTTATTACTTTTAGTAAATCTTGTGATGCTTCTAAAGTATTTTTTGTACAAAAATACAAGGTAAAATAAGATGTGGCCAATGTTTACAAATTGTGTTTACAGTGTCGTTTAGAATGGTTTGTTTCGGCTTCAGAGAATGTTAAATCATCCCGTATCCATTCTTAATAAATCCATGACTGGATTACATATCACAATTTGCCGTATTTTGTTTGGGTGTGCTTAAGTCTAAAATCTATTTAGATCTGTGGTAATATTTACCATAAGCCAGCAGTAATCATTACAGTTTCGTCTTAAAATTAAAAAAGAGATAGTTGTGAGGGACGACCTTTTTAGTTAGGGAATGATGTTCGTATGAAAAAAAAGCAATGAAAAATTATTTAAACGCTGTAATTTTAACAGATAATAAACACAATTAAATATTTTAACCAAGCAATAAAGCAAAATATCTTTCTATTTAAATCAGAAGAAAATTAGAAATTTGTCTCTTCTCACAGTGAGCGGGTATATCTTCTTTTTAATTTGGTTTGATGCAAAATCAAAAATCTTTTAATAACCACCAAGCGCTCGAACACATTAACTGATTTACATTTTTTTCGATGTTTTGATAGTGTCTTTTGGTTTGATAAGTTTATCGTTGGACCTGTTCAGCTCCATCTAAATATTTTTCCAAATAGCCACCTACCCTTTGTACCCACAAAGAGTAGGTGTCTGTCAAAAGATAAACTTACTAAAGCAAAAGACACTGTCAAAATATGTGAAGAAATGTACCGCAATTATATTGTTTGAGCGATTTCCTGAAAATTTTGTTATATGGGAGATATTAGCGATGTTCCATCCTTTTGAAAACCCCTGTATATAAATTAAAACTAATCAGA
The DNA here is from genome assembly GCA_963971165.1 of Philopedon plagiatum. Lineage (NCBI taxonomy): Eukaryota > Metazoa > Arthropoda > Insecta > Coleoptera > Curculionidae > Philopedon > Philopedon plagiatum. The sequence goes on from OZ020194.1 coordinate 65,870,465, forward strand.
TTTAATTGAAACCTGGGAGAACTCTCATTTTTTTGAAAACAATTAAAAATATAAATGTCATTTTAAAAACTAATGTTTTGTATACATCTTAATTGCCGTTACATTGTTTGAGCGTTTTCCTGAAAATTTTGTTATATGGGAGATATTAGCGATGTTCCATACTTTTGAAAACCCCTGTATATAAATTAAAACTAATCAGATTTAATGGAAACCTGGGAGAACTCTCATTTTTAAAAACAATTATAAATATAAATGTCATTTTAAAATCTAATATTTTGTATACATCTTAATTGCCGTTATAAGAATTTCCTTATATACCGGGTGTCAACGAGATCGCTTTCCGGCTGCCATTTATTTAATTTTTAATCGAACAAAATCAAACTTAGCAGGAGTCATAGGCTAATAAAAACTCACTTTTCGAGGTACTTGTCAAATTTCGACGACTTCCGGTTTAGCCGGAAGTGACCCCAACTTTGAATTTTCAAATGAGACACTCTGTATATTTCTTGATTTTTGGAATCTAGAGATCATTTTACGTACAACTGTATTATAGTTTGTGTCAATTTAAGATTTTTAAAACACATTTTTTGTTTTAATCTAGAGTGCCATGACCCACCTTAAATCGTACTAATAGACGTTTATATCTGCACAAAAATACCTACACAATTTTATCACCTTTCATTTGTCTTACCAGAGAGTTCAAAGTTGATTAAATCACTTTTTTGATAATAACTTAAAAAAATTAAATACCTACAACTATAACACTTTCTTTCATAGTATAATTAGATGTAGTTTTTATTACGAATCCAACGGTGCATCACAACATCAAAATTCTCTTGGATTTTCTAAAGAAAACTGCATTTTATTGCCATAGCCATTTGTTATGGTTTGATCAAACATGTAAGTGCACGACGATCAAATATTTTATCCAGTTATCCATGACAAACAATTAAATTATAGCTGTTTAAAAAATCACGGAATGAAACTCAAAATATTGTTAAGTTTGTCATGGAAAACAATTGAATTCAGGATAAATGATAGAATTTTACAAATTTGTAAACAATTATTTTTCTGGTGTTTAATATTATGTTTCTGGTTTGTGGCGAATTGTTTACAGCCACGTCAGCCACCCATTATTATTATTCAGTTTTGTCATGGCTAAGTGGATATAATATTTGATCGTCGTGTAGTTGCATGTTTGATCAAACATAAAATGGCTATTGCAATAAAATGTAGTTTTCTTTAGAAAATCCAAGAAAATTTTGATGTTGTGATGCACCGTTGGATTCGTAATAAAAAACTACATCTAATTATATAGTATAACCAGTCCTAAGTGAATCTCATAAATCTAAATTATTAAGATTTAAGTGGTATAAAAAGCCAGACAAACGCCTGCCGCCTATACCGGGAGCGCTCGCAACCTAGTTTAGTAGCATAGGAAGTAACCCACATTTCATGTAGATTTATTATTGATAACTTCGGTATACAATGCAAACAGCAGCTGCCTTTCTCGTGAAGGGACACCTGCAGCGACGATGTGTTTTGTCTCTTTTCCACTCGTCGATGAATATTATATTATCGCATGCAGAGGACGGAGTCGTTTACATTTAATTGAGATGTTACGTCTAGACAGATGCTCGTTAAGAATATGATTTATGTAAAACAGTTAAGTTTTAGGTTTTTACCAGTGACGTGCGTATTATAAGTATTTTTGTTTTTAGATACTTGGTTTATGTAAGTGAATTTTTATTATAATAATGGCTTTTTGACGACCTTTTGAGGTAGATGAAAGCGAATTATTACATGTTGAATTACCTTCGGTACCGACCGTGGCATCGCCAGTCGAAACATGTCCGGAATTTAACAAAGATTTACATGTTCAAAGTCAACGAATAATTCTAAATATTTACGGCTGTTTAAAAAAGAAAATCCGGCACAGTCAGATAAAGCCATTATAAAAAGAGTTAACGAATTAACACAACTTTCGATATCTACAATTAATCGCGTAATTAAAACAAGAGATGTTACAGATCATTCGGTAAAGCGAAAGAATTGTTGATCAGCTTTTACCGAACATTCCACCAAACTCGGTAATCGTCATGGACAATGCACCATATCATTCGCGTATATTAAACAAAATACCGAATAATAATACTAAAAAGGGTGACATTTTAAATTTTATGAGGCATAAAAATATGGAAATTCCTGAAAAGGTCCCGGTAAAAAAAGAGCTGATAAAAATGATAGAGTCGAAATTTTAAAAATGAATATGTAATTGATAATCTTTGCACTAGACACGGCCATACTCTGTTGCGGTTACCTCATTATTATGATTATTATTATTATTATTATTATTATTATTATTATTATTATTATTAATTATATATTATATTAACCCGTAAGGAGATTCAACCTGGATACATGTCTTGGGGAAGATGGTTTAAAGGAGGAAAATTATTCCAAAATGCAGCTGAGAAATGGACAACTTTAATCGGACAATTAAACGAATTGGGCCGAGCGGCGGGTTTTTTGCTGAATGCCTGAGAGGACATTCCATGAATAGAGTCTATATACAGGAAAGAGGACGAAAGTCTTCCGCCTTAGTAATTCAATTCAGTGTGGCGGTCTCCGCGGTTGTGGTTACGATTGAGTGAAACGCATGAAAGACATGCACTCCGCGTCTCGAAATTAGACGCAGGCTTTTGTACTCAGATGTAGGAAGTCTATACTTGGTACTTGTTAATTTGGGATAAATCAACGTTCTTGGTCAAGGGAGTCTTGCACCGACTAGAGGGGCCAGAACGGTATTCACGAAACGGTAAAAATGGTTTCTTAGACAGATAGTGGTCTAAGTTATAATTCCAGGAAAAAACTTAGGAAAAATAATTATAGTCAAGAGGCGTGGCCCTGGCTAACAACGACAAGAAAGTGACATGCACAAGGCATCCGACCCATTATGTGTGTCCTTGGTTCTCAGTTGAATAGCTGATCTCGATCATGACAATAGATATAGTTACAATATAATATAGTTACACTTACTAAGTACAAAACGATCATAAAAATAACAACGTACCTATTTATGCCATTAATTTAAAGTCTTAATTATCGGTCGACGGTACGCCCATGAATACAATTATTTCTATGGTTAAACATCGTTTTTGCAGATTCAGTTAGGTTTTGATATACCTATAAATAATATTTGGTTAAATTGTTAAAACTTTTTATTGTGTCCCATCTTAAATTGGTTATAATATTTTGGGACGCCTATGGCTGGACCTTATCGGCACGGCTGCGTCAAAGGTGTCGGCTTCGTTACCTTTTTTTTGCGGTTTCACTTTCCTTTGGTTATACTATACTATCAAAGTGTTATAGTTGTATTTAATTTTTTAAAATTATTATCAAAAAAGTGATTTAGTCAACTTTGAACACTCTGGTAAGACAAATGAAAGGTGATAAAATTGTGTAGGTATTTTTGTGCAGATGTAAACGTCTATTAGTACGATTTAAGGTGGGTCATGGCACTCTAGATTAAAACAAAATATTTGTTTTAAAAATGTTAAATTGACACAAAAAGTAATAACTATAATACAGTTGTACGTAAAATGATCTCTAGATTCCAAAAATCAAGAAATATACAGAATGTCTCATTTGAAAATTCAAAGTTGGGGCCAATTCCGGCTAAACCGGAAGTCGTCGAAATTTGAGAAGTACCTCGAAAAGTGACTTTTATTAGCCTATGACTCCTGCCAAGTTTCATCTTGTTCGATTAAATACTAAAGAAATGGCAGCCGGAAAGTGATCTCGTTGACACCAGGTATGTCTTAATTCATCCTATTCCCATAAGAACTTACGGGCGAACTAATTCATAAACAGCAAAATCAACTGTTAATTTAAAAACTGTACTTATTTGCATTTTCTTGTTTCTTAGTTATATTATCATAAAGGTTTATTGTTGTAGGCATACTCTTGAGTATAACTAAATACGTGATTTTTAATTTTACTGCTTAAATTACAATCATAAAACCGTTAACTATTCTCACGTCTTCATTAAATAATATCGTGATATCAGTAACCTCTAGCGGTATTTGTTAAAAAAAAACTTGTATCTCTTACTGACTCATTAATCTGCTCAGCATCATACGATTAATTAGGATTGATAATTAGTATTTTTGTATATCATCCGCAACTTTAAGCTATTTTTATATTTTTTCTCTAAGTTTACCTCACTACCTTATATACTGTCATAATGATGAACAGAGGCAGTCTATAGTAATTGTTTATAACCAAAATTGGATGAATACGTAGACGAACATTGAGAATTAACTACGTCGTCAAGACATACTGGTAATCGTACCACAGGCACACCATAGAAAGAATAAGTCCCGTATAATTTCGTACAGTTGATTGCTAGCATGACCCGAATATGTCCAGTTCTCCAGTTTATGGAAGAAAAAGTGCATTTGTATGGATTTAGCACCAGATTTTTAAAAGTCGGTGCCGTGGAGGCATGCGCATTCAGGATTTCCCTTAAATGTTGGTGGACGGCAACTAAGCGGTCAAAATTGGGTTGACGCAATTTGCAATTTTTTTATGAGTGGGTGGTGGGTTCTGAGTAGTGGATAGCGTTGTTTAGTTCTGTTTACTTTTCAACTTTTTATGTAGGGATTCGTTAGATATTAAGTGGTAACTTTTTAGTATATAACAATAAATAATGATGAACACCTTAAGGCAAAAATGCAAGATTCCATTACTAGTATTTTAATTTATTTTTTCTTTGGTATATCTTTTTGATTGCAAAGATCCTCTTAATTGCAATCTTTAGCGCATTTTATTTTCCCTAAATAAATTAAGCTGCCTAAGAGGCCTAAGTCGCCATTAACGACATTTTTTATATAAGTAAAGGGAAAAGAAAAAACATCCGAGTTTTAAGACAAAGCAATCATAAAATATACAATTCTTTACAAATATCCCGATATGTAACAATTGCTTTTTTTACTTTTAATATAAATGATAATTCTATGGGGTAATATTATTTAATTTTGCATATTATAAGAAATAAAAATTAGCATTTATTCAAAAAATATTCAATAGCATTTTTAATGCTTTTCAAAAATGACTCTTTATTTTGGCCACGATTGTACAGGGTCTTCCAACGAGGACTGAACAGGGGCTCATTTTTGAGCTTCCTTGTATTTAATGAAAAATCTAAAATAGCCAATCGATGTACTTTTTCCTGCAGAATTCAAAAATGAAACCAAAAATTTATTTGAACCAGAAACAAAAGAGTTACGCTATGGATAAGGTGTTTTTTAAATGGAACATAGCTTTTTTTATTCGATTTTCGGAACGAGTGATTTTTTTTATGTCCGTTCTGATTAAAATATTTAATATTGTGACAGCTATTTTTACTAAATTTTAATGTTTTATCCAGTATAATTTAACTTCAACCTGCTTGAAACATACACTAGGTAATAAAGGTAAAATCACCTTGAAATCCTTCAAAGTCAAAAAATTTGACAAATTTACTATGATATTGTTTCGAGAACAACGGAGGTCACATTGAACATTTAAATTATTAGTGTTTTTTTTTAGTTAGTATAGAGTTGGAATTCTTTTTCTGTCATGTAATGTTTTATTTTCCTCGAATAGGTTCTTTATCCTTAGAATAGTATTGACGGATATATTTCTGTGAAAATTTGCAATAAATCTTCTCCTTGCTTCTCTTGCATTTTCTTGGCATTTGTAGAACAAGATAACAATCTGCAATCTCTCATCTAATGAATATTTCATTTCGGCAATATTATAGTAAATTTGTCAAATTTTTTGACTTTGAAGGATTTCAAGGTGATTTTACCTTTATTACCTAGTGTATGTTTCAAACAGGTTGAAGTTAAATTATACTGGATAAAACATTAAAATTTAATAAAAATAGCTGTCACAATATTAAATATTTTAATCAGAACGGACATAAAAAAAATCACTCGTTCCGAAAATCGTATAAAAAAAGCTATGTTCCATTTAAAAAACACCTTATCAGCGTAACTCTTTTGTTTCTGGTTCAAATAAATTTTTGGTTTCATTTTTGAATTCTGCAGGAAAAAGTACATCGATTGGCTATTTTAGACTTTTTATTAAATACAAGGAAGCTCAAAAATGAGCCCCTGTTCAGTCCTCGTTGGAAGACCCTGTACACTGTGTACATTTTAATAGCTTAATTTTGAAGTGCGGTCCTATCTGTCATAAGCCGAGCGTTCTGTAATGCGCAAACCCGTAGAAAACCGACTTTGTTTATATAGTCTGCTACGTAAACTTGCCACATTTAGTGTTTGCTCGTCTATAAAGTCTATGGTCAGTCGGCGTCAAGTCCTCATTTACAAATTTTTGTCCTGTCATTGTTAATAAGCCCACATTTAAAATTTATGAATTATTCTCATATTTCAGCTATTTGTTTGGTTTTCAAATGATTTTCATTCTATTGCTAGAATGAATTTAGTTCTATTATTGTAAAAAGCACGTCTTTTCTTCATAAATTTGCAGAAAAACTTGTACACAAATTCATGGTATAAAACTTAGTTGTCTTATTCTTACAATTGTCAGCTTAAAACTTTTGGTTGTCAAATTAGATCGGACTAGCGTTGGAGAATCTGGCCGTTATTTACTACGGGACGAGAAGTCCAGGAACGAATTGTCCGACAGAATGATTTTTTGCCCTCCTGAGAATCAGTTTCGTTGCCCTATTACTGTCTGTATTTGTCCGAATATCGGACTATCATTAGAGGATTTTTGTATATAGATGTTTGCATATTGATACTTACAAAAAAATACGAAAAGTCCGGGATACGAAACGTCCAGGAACGAAATGTCCGGGAACAAAACGTCCGGGGATAAATTGTGGTTACGCGGCTCCGCCTGAACTTGTCCTAAAGAGTAGAGACTAGAGACGACTAGAGGTGGTAAGAATATAAGATGATAAAAGAACAGTCTCGGGTTTGCGATGTGGAAGAAGGTTTAAATTATTGTTAAAACATTAACTTATGCGTAGTAGTTTCTCATTAAGAAAAGACTAGTATATACTTGAATGAAAGAAGTGTGCCAATAAACGGTGACATTAATTGGCTTATATTTGTATACAGCAAGGGATATTGATCTTGATTAAGTCAATAGACTACATTTCCCTTCTCTTCAGACGCCCACGGTTCGTTAGTACTTAGGCTTGAAGTCTACGTGGGATGGCTTAGATAAAAAAAATATCTAGTAAACTGCGTTTTTAAGTTTTATGAAAAAAAATATCGTTTTGCACCTTGGGATTTCTATTTTATTTTAAATTATTACGTTAGCTTTTTATTATTATCTATTTACTTATACAGAATGAGTGACCTCACTGATGCTAATTTAAACTATAAAACTACGTCCAAGACCAATGTCAAATTATGTCACATGTCAGATCGCAAATTTAAAGCTAATATTTTTTTCAGTTATCCTTCACCATAAATTAGCATGAATCCTGTTAACATTAATTTTACAAGACATTATTTAACTATTAAACTCAAGGTAAGCCGAACCTACTAGTACCCTTTAGAGCTTAAAAAATGATCAGGTATATCGCTATATAGGGTGGTCCAAAAATAATGGGAGATAGGGCAGCAGTGAATTTCTGACCTCAAAATATTACGATTTAGTCAAACTTGTTAAATTCGAATGTTGATATTAGGGTAAATCTCTGCAAATCGAAAAACTATGAAAACTATTTGTCTGCAGAAAGTTTGTTTATGTTATAAATATGCAAAATAATATAAAGTGTGGTGTATAACTCATACCCAAGCTAAAATTTCAATTTTTTAATTCCGATTTATCACTGCTTCACTATGTCCCAATCTCGAAATTTTAGCTTAATCAGTCCATTGCTTAACCGTAATTATCTGAAATTATTTTCTGCCCCCCATATGTTGAAAAGAACATGTCATATATTACATAAACATCTGTTAAACTGATATTTTCAATAAATCTGTAACAGATATCCTTCACCAGTACCAAGCAATATCGACTTTAAATCCTCCCTTAAATGGAACGAAATATTAATCCATGTTTACTTTAGTGAGAATTTCTCATGTAAATACGGAGAGGAAATACAATCGTTCCATTTTGGTGGCTCTTTCAAAAATATATAATTGATGGTATATACCTTCTGGAATAGCCCAACCCAACCGAAATTTGTAATTAAAAAACAAAGGAATAATATTTCATATTAGGCGTGATATAATGATTTGAAACAAATAAATAGAGACATTCAACTAACACTGAGGTTTAGTTTCAAAATTTTAAATCCCAATAGAATAACTGAATCAAACTTTGAATAAAAAAATTCACTGTTCCCAAGCAAACCCAAGCAAATTTGGATAAAACAGGAAACAGATGTTTTTTGGTGAATTTAAAATGTAAATGTAAAAATGTTTTGTTTATATTTTATAAATCATAAAAGTTGCTCAAAGTTGTTACCGTTTCCTCTAACACAAAAATCGCACATTTTCCCTATTCGTGGTATGGCATTGATAAGTATGACCGATCGTCCCTGCAAATTTTGAAATTCGAGTGTAGTGAGCAGCTCTTCTATAGTGCGATGTCGAGACGTAAACTTTATTTTGTAAGTGACTCCACAAAAAAGTCAAGGACGGAAAGATCGGGTGATCGTGGTGGCCATCTTGCGGGGCCGTTGGTTCCTATCCATTTTTCAGGAAAATTATTTTCTAAAAAAGGGCTTATTATTCTGGCATTATGAGCAGGCGCCCCGTCCTGTTGGAAATATATATTGTTTAGGTAAGCCAATGGAACACCATCTAGCAATTCATGTACAACATTTTGCAACATACCCAGGTAACGATTTGCTGAAAGTTTACCTCATAAATTCTATAAGTTAGTTGCCTTCCCAAAATAAAACAAGCAACGCTGGAACCGAATCTTCCCTGCTGCTCCCGCTCAAAGTAAAGATGATGATTTTCTTGATATCAATATCTGGTATTGGGTCTATTGAAAATACCAGAGCTTGTGAAATACGCCTCATCGAACCATATCACAAATCTTTCAAAATTCGCATTGGCTTGAGGTTGCTGCAAAAAATTAGACGACGGGTTCAGCATCCCCAGGATGTAAATGCTGAACGATTTTGACTTTATGTGGTCTAAATTTATATTTGTGTAATAATATGTAGTTTGTGCGCGAGCCTTGTTCACTCCAACTTCTTTCTCAATAGCCCCACACGAAATAGAAGTTGATTCTACACAGCCTAAAACGTTAACCTCGTCGATTTCCCGATTTTCCTTATTATAGGATTTTGGACCTGGCTGCATTGACGCACCATATTTAACTAACTTTTTTTTTAATTCTAAAAATATATCAGGAAAAGGTTGCCTTCTGTCTGGATATCTAGAATGAATACAGAAAAAAAAATACCAAAGGTAAATTTATAATGGATATAAAATCGCACTACCTGTTAAAATATATGTAGTTCGGCGGCATCATGCGAATTTTCATTCGATTCAATATAGCAAACTAACATAATAATATCATACTTTTCAAAGTTCTGAAAAACTCTCATTTCAGCCATTTTTTAACGAAAAACACAGTAATAAATAACAAGTAGGAGTTTTGAGAACAATATATTTTTTTAAATGACCGCTTACAAATTTTGACAAGCGGTCTGACTACCAGCCATGAAAGGATACTATTTTATTCATTTGTTTCAATTTATTATATCACGGCCTACTATGAAATACTATACCCGTTTTTTAAATTGTAAAATTCGGAAGTTATTTCAAAAGATATATATCAACAATTATATATTTTTGAAAAGCTTATGGAAAAGTAATCGAATAAAAACAAAATATGCAGTGTATCCCTCTTAAAACATACAACTTTGGTTTTCATCTTCAAATTCGTTCCTTCTAAAAAAACTTTGACTGCGTCACTGAATTCCACCCAAAAAAAACTATTTAAAATCAGTTTTTACCTTACCGATAAGTTAAAAGGCAACTGAGATATGAGGGGTGCTTGAAAATCACACATTTTCAAAATCGCCCTATATCTCCGAAATGAAGAAGCTGTTAAAATTCTGTTTGTGGCATCATACGTTCACAAAAAAGTGCCACAGTACTGCAAAAACCGCAGCTCTCTATCTTTAAAGATAACCGGATAACCTGCAAAAGTGTCGAAAACTGGACACCCTGTACATTTCTCTTGTTACTGAGATTGTTCTCGTGTTCCTTCTTTCTAGAGTGTTCCATATGTCGTTCCTGCTTATTCAGTCGAACGCCTTCTCAAGGTCAATGAAACACACCTGTATTTCCCTGTTCTTATGGATAAGCTTTTAGCTGACTTGCCTGATTGTGAATATGAGGTCTTGTGTACTTCTTCCACTGCGAAATCCACACTGAGAATCTTGGTTAAAACTTTTGCTGGTACACTGTTAAGCGTGATTCCCCTGGAATTGCTGCAGACTCTTTTGTCTCCTTTCTTGTGTAGTGAAAGTATAATCCCTGTATTCCATTCTTCTGGTACAATCATGTTCATCATTACCTCGTCTAATATACCCTTTAATTGATTCGTTTCTTTTGGTCCATATAATATTTAATCATTTCAGAGTTATACAGTCGTTACCTGGTACTTTTCCTAGTTTGGTCTTCTGTATAGTCTCTATTATTTCTACTCCGGGATCAATTCTACATTTTCATAATTTATTTCTTTCTGTTCTTTTGCTTCGTTTATTTCTGTTTTTGTCAATTCTTCAAAATGTTGTCGTCACCTATCCATTATTTCTACTTCTTCCGTAATTATATTACCCTCTTTATCATTTATGTTCATCATGTTATAATCTTTTTTCTGCTTAATTGTTTTTACCTGCCAATTTTGATTGTCCCTATAGTTTTTTGTCATTTTGGGTCCAAATTTTATCCAGGATCCTTGCTTAGTCTGTTCGATTGCTATCTTTACGTATTTTCATTTTTCTTTATTCTTCATAGTCCTTCAAGCTTTCAATACTTAACTACCTTTGCCATTTGTGTTTTTTCTCTCCTATCTTAAACTGTATATTTGTATTCCACCACTCTGTCTTTTTCATATTTTTGTTTATTAGTTTAGTTTTACCACAGCCCTCCTGAGCAGCTATCGAGTTTTTAAATTGTTCCCATTTTTCTTCCATTCCTTGTACTTCTTCTTGTACTCTAAATTTTATTTCCAATATTTCCTGATATTTTCTTTAACCTATAATTTTTTATTTTTTCGTTATCTTTCTTCTTTTATCTATGGTTTTATTTATTTTTTTCTTGAAATCCAATTTCACAAGGTAATGACTAATGATCGCTTCCAATCTCTGTCTGCCTCGATACTTTAACGTCTTTACACTTTGCCATTTATGTTTGCTTATCAATAAATAGTTTATTATTGACTTTTCATTTCTGCTTGGTTCAACTCTTGTATATCTATGGATAACTTTATGATTAAGATGGGTGTTTGCTATTACCAGGTTATTTCAATGGTTATTTATTTCCACTATTCTGTTTCCATTATTATTTCTAGTTTATTCTCCTTCTCTTCTCAAGTGTTCTTCTATACTTGCATTCTGACTTCCCACCCATCTATTTAGCTCTCCTCTTTCATATATTTCTTTTTGAATATTTTCATAAAATGTATCTTTTTCTTCCTTTTCGTTTCTTCGTGCATCTTTATTTACTCCATATGCAACTATAATAGTCCATGTTTCTTCCAGTAATTTTATTTCTGTCTTAAAAATTCTTTTCTTTATATATTTTCTTATTATTCTTTCTTTTTAATGTCTTTCAGCTTATTTCGTGCCATTATCAATCCCACTTTGCCCCTTGTAATTCGTTAACTCTGGACCATAGTAACGTAAGTTTCAAATAAATAAAATAAGTAAACTATGAGGAATCCTTGAAAGTCTCTCCCTTCATCCTTAAAATCATTTATAAATCGATACAAGGACATTCATCTTCTGTTAAAATTCTGCAATCAGACATATTAAAAATATTTCGTGAGGATAACTATTTATTCAGAATTCGTAGAAAAGGGAATACGTTGCGTGTATAGGTGGGCGTTGTAAATAATTGACGAATTCAGGTATATACATATATAGCACATATTTGATTATGGGCACTCCTTTTATTTACCTACAGTTCCTATTTTGATTACCTTTGTATTAGAATAACTAATTCATTACTCCGTGAAAAAATTAATGAGGCATTCAGCGCAAAAATCCAAGTAGGATGGCATTAATTTACATGTTGTATATTGTGATAATAGTCAAATCAAATTCGTGTCCACCTTTTTTCTAATCAAGGTTAGATGTCAGCCCAAAAACAGTTAATGCATTAAATCTTTTCAAGTATAATAAAATTGTGGTGAAATAGTGAACTAACGACATGTTTCTCGACAACTGGGTATGGCGGAAAAGCCAAACGCCATATAGAATGTTTGGGTTTTCTAAAATGTTTCAAAGGATCGACACCGCTGCATGGCTTTACGTAAACACGGCACTTGGTTCCAAGGTGTCGTTCAGATGGCGACCCTCTGTATCTGGTTCCATTATTTTATATTTTCTTTATGACTAATATTTAGTAAATTTAATTCCATCATTTGATTCTTTTATTTCAAAATCATTAAGTTTACGGAAGATGTACATATATGCGTTCATGTTAGATGATTAAATAATTGATACGATTCCAATCAAAACTATTATGCTTGGTTTTTTATTTAATAGACATGAGGGTGTAATATGTAAAAATAGTGTTTTATCCCAGTTCTGTCTCTTGTTAATCCACCAACTGTTCTACTTTTTGGAAATCAATTTTTATACCTGCATTATGTCGCGGCAGAACACATTATACCGTGTGGTGTGGGTTCAAGGGCAGTATGCAAATAAAACGGCAAAACCTTGGCACTTTGTGCATGTAGGGGACACGTCATGCTGTTGTATAATTTCGGACTTAGTACAAAAGAATATTAAAATATTTGCCAGCGTGCATTTAAATTTATGAACCATAAACTTAAGAGCCAAGTGATGGTGGTTTAAATTAAAATTTCGCATAACTCTTAAATTGAGTTCAAACAATGATGGATTGAGAGGCGGACGGTACTAAGAATAAGATGATACACGATACGTCTACTGCATTCTCGGATCTGGATGATTGAATATTGCATAAAATAATTGAATAATTCTCTCAAATACTGTTTCATGGGCAATACCAGGCGCGGCCCGTGAGTTTTTTTACAGGTGGGTCAAAATTTTGTGGGTAACTAGTGATATCAAAGCAACAAGCAAAATACAATTTTTTTAATTAAGAAAGGTTCTTTAATAATGTGCCAAGAAATTATTTACCTACAAATAAACACTGCAAAAATCATAAAATAGCTACTGCAGAATATTGAACATTACTACTCTAGATGTTTATGGCTTTTTTCTATGTGTTTTAATACTCTAGATTAGTAGAATTTATCGGCTTCCGTTTTGGTAAGTTTAGCCTCTCCTCGATAGATGTCGCGCCTTGTACTGAAAGCCCAGAATATAAACAGGACAAAATTCTGAGCTAAAAGTATGATTATTCGTAAAATAAAATTTGTTAACGCTGCCGAAACTCCGTTTTCTTTAATAAATAAAATAGTGGCGACTAGACATAGTAATACGATGTTTGTCTACGCACGTGCAGGCTGTAAGCTGTAGTAAATATGAGATTGCCAACAATTTTAAAAATATTTTATCGAGGAACAACTTGTTGCCAATACACCTTTTAGAGCCGATGTAATTTTTTAAATAACAAAAAATTAAAAAAAAGTTCTTGCCCCAACACTGATTCGAACCCTCGACTTTCTGATCAACTAGCTGAGATTATACCTCTGGACTACGCTGGTAATGTAAGAAAATAGGTCCGATACCGTTAAATTTGATGCCTAGCGCTGGCCTGGCAGAAATCGTATTTATAATTTTTTATGTTTAACCGCTAATTAATATTAAGTATTAATACAATGCAAATTACAATGCGCATATTAGCTACCTAATTAGTTTTTCCTTTTCCGAACCAAATGTTTTGAAATAGTATATTTTATGGGGCGGTTTGAGAGTATTTCCATAGTGGGAGTGGCCCGATATTATTGGTGGGCCGTCGACCAATTGTGTCTCTTTTTAACTTCCTAAAGCGGGTGTATGTCTGGTTCTCTCTTAGCCTTAATGAATTTATATCGTCAGTATAAACATATAAGATCAATTTAAAATATGACCCAGCCCGGAGTAAGCTTGGATATCCTTTGACGATGGCTGGGCTTGATTCTTTCTTGGGGAGTTTTCGCATGAAACTTTGAAACAAAAGATTCTTTTTTGATTTTAAAAAATTAAAAAATAAATTATTAGGTAGATCACTGAAAATTTTAGGTGGGTCATTGACCAAATGACCTTATGGACGGGCCGCGCCTGGGCAATACTGAAATACTGGGTTTATTCATATTCATAAAATATAAAAAAATTCTCATACATGTCAAGTTTGTAAGTACTCGAGAAAGAACAAAATCATATTAGTGATTAGTTGAAGCATATCCAGTTGTGTGGTGGTGTGGTGATATCCGGTAATTCTAAATTTGAAAATAGATCCACAGCCTTAGTTCAGTGACCTAGACATTTAGCTCTAGATGCCAATGATGGTATCGTTTTCTATGGGATATTGTTTCATTTTGTTTCCAGCGATTTAGTGTCCAACTCGGTTTCCAACGTTTACAACTAGAATTATATTTATATATTTATGTGATAATTTTATGGTGTTTTTATAATAATAATAATTTATATAGGCTAAATCTACAGTTCACCAATTTTGAAAAGCATTAGCTGAACTGCATTTTTACTGATAAATTTATGTTATTCTCCAAACTCCATCACAATAAAATTATCGTTAACCTGAGAAAGTCGAAGCATGTCTATCTGTAGGTATTCAGAAGTTTTGTTCGTTGCCATTATAGGTTTGAAATAGAATACATTTATTGTAGGTAAAAAATATGTTTATTTTAAGGGATGAGACCAAAAACCATAAAGGGTAAGGTTAAGTTAACTATATCTTCTTTTCCATTAAGATAGTCTTAAGGAAATTAATATTTGAAACAAATTTGTTGTAGTTTCTGTAGAACAACTTGAGGTGACGCGGTATCTTAAATTTTATCTGAGGATTTTATTGTTCACATTCAAATTGGTAGCCCAATGGAAAAAGTTAGGCCTAGCATCCACCTTCCCTCAGAATGCTTTCCAAGTAAAAGTTTATAGACATCTAAAAAAAACAGCGTTGCAATGACTGCAAAGTAAAAAAGAAAACCTCAGAAAATATTGTCTCCGTAAAAATATAGGTATATCAGAGAAACTGACCAGAATTCGTGTATATATTTAATATTTTCTTATAAATATAGATTTTTGATTACGGATTTTTCAAAATCTCAAAGCACATAACTTTTATCGGTACATATCTGAAAACAAAAATTCATATACCATTAAATAATTTTTAAAACTTGGTATTGAATGAATCTTCACACTTTATAGTGAACTTTATTTCTTCAATAGGTACAACTCTTCTATACATGTCTGTTAATAACTCGTATTGTCATCACTGGTAAAAATTGGTGACAAGTAACCCATAATAAGAACATGACCAAACTACTGAATAGCAGACCCAAGCATCTTCAAAAAAAATTGCGCCTTTTTTATTCCATTGTTGACGGTCAAATATGTAGGTCTTATCGCGTCAGTTTATCAGATATTAATGATATTATGTCTTTATTTTATATTATTATTATTGCTGGTAATTTTTCCTACGAACCTCGTATAAGGATGGAAGAAATCTAGAACTTCATAGTAAAACTTTTATTGACCGTACTTATTATTTCTACTTTTACTCGCCAGGTGCTCTCAGAGGCGAAAGTAACAGCGGACTTTGCTGGCTTTGGCTTCGTAGTGAAAGATGGCGATAAAATTATCTATTAGATATTTACTATTGTAGCCTTAAAATTTACTAACGTTCAGATTCACTGAGAAAGTTTAAGATTTAGTACTGGTTTAAATAGTTGACCAGTTATGTTTTGACAGGTTTTCGTCGTGTCATTGTTAATAAGTCGTCATTAAAAACTTATGAAGTATTCTGATATTTCAGCGATTTGCTGGGTTTCCAAATGATTTTCATCTTGGAACGAGTTGCTATAATCAAATTAGTTCTATTATTGTCGAAAGTACGTACTAAAATTGCCCTTTTCTTTATACATTTGCGAAAAATCTCAGAAATAAATTCATAGTATCAAACTTAAATGTCTTATTCTTACACATGTCAGTTTAAAACTTTTGGTTGTCAAATTAAACCGGACTAGCGTTGGAGAATCTGGCTGTTAGTTGTTAGTTACTTAAAAATGGGGTATTAATTAATATGTGGGCAAAATTCTTAAGTACCTAATTTAACTGATTGAAATAACAAAATTCAGATTTTATATTGGAAGTCAATAAACCTGTGGTTTTTTGTACACTACATAAGCCCTTAAAAGTGGTATTAGGAAGCAGATACTCGTATCTATAAAGATGAGTTTTAAAATGGGACATGTTTGATAAACATAGGTACATTGTATTAACAAATATGTTTAAGCTCCAGTATCAGTGGTTGACAGATAATACGTATACCTATTCCCTATTCTAGCTGAAAATATTCTAAATTTCTGAAACTTTAAAGAATTTGAAGTGTAATTTAATCCAAACTTGACGCTTTTTCATATCCTAATCCAACCAGGTTTCCAAAATATGTTTTGAACCAACACTTTTTAAGTTTTTACAGAAACATACCAAAGCGACAGAACACTGGGCTTTTGATTTTGCTATTATAAACCAGAATAATATACAGTTACACTTTTAGCCTATTGTACTTTCATTAGTTACCTTTTAAGTCATTTTAAGTCCAAGGGCGTCTATAGGAAAAGTCCTTGGGGGGGGGGGGGGGGGGGATGATGACCCTTAAATTCTGATTCCTGTTTGAAAAATGTAACGTACACAAAATAATGTATACTGAGTTAAAGTGTAAAGTATTCTTATGTTTTATGACGATGACGTTAATTATGATTTATTATAATGATATTAAACAGCCTGAATTTGATAAAATATAAAACAGACTTCTTCTGCCTTTACTAGACTGGGGAGGGAATAATTACCCCAGTACACTTCCCTCTCTGTAATGATCCTCTTGTTTAAGTCAGTCACAAAAAGTAGTTGCCACTGTTTTCCTTGGTTTCCATTAGAGATCAGAACTTGGCATACTCGATCCCTTCTGAAGCAAGCGATATTCATAACCGGACCAGGAACTAAAACGGGTCATTCACATTAGTGTTAGTTATACCACAGGCAATATAACTATATATTGCCTGTGGTTATACCTACATAACGTATGCGATGATGCTGAAGACGAAATACAACCTTTTTGAAAATTTAATGTACTGAGATGTGATTTTTTAAAGATATTGTTAGGCCTTGTGCATATAAAAGTTCCAGAGAACATGTTGTAACTGTAACTGTAACTGTTATGTTTAATAATGTAAGAAGTTAAATTGGCCTAGATTCTTGCTGGAGATTATTTTAAAATCAAGATTTCTCCTATATTTTAGTTTATTTTAAGGACAGTATCATTTATTTTAAATATTGCACGTTATATAGACCCACTATAGACTTCAATTAACCTGAGAATATTAAATATATCTCTAATTTCAATGTCCTAGCCTAGACAAAACTGTCGGTTGTTGTGCTTTTAAATATTCGATAATTAAGATTTATTTTTCTAATTTTGACATTTAAAGTGACACTTTGTAAAACTGATTGACGTTATGAAACGTCTTACTTTTTGTAACTAGTTACATAAAGTAAAATTTTATGCAATTGGTGACGAGAAATGTATTTCAAAATTAGTGACAAAAAGAATTATTCTATTTATTAAACTGTTATAATACACGATAACAACATAAATTATAAATTAATTAATTATTATTAATACACGATAACAACATAAATTATAAATTAATTAATTATTATAAATATTGATAACACAATTATTGCAATTATTTAAATTAATTCCCGACGACATACTTTTTTCATTGCTCGAACTTGTGCTGTTATTTGGGAGACGACGCACGTTGCATTAGATGTTTGACCAAATATTTCTTGCGCTATAAGTTTTTTATTATTCATGGAATTTTCAACATATCCCTCCGCAACAGAGCTAGATTTCCAACCTCCGTGCCTCTTTAATTTTAAAATATCAGCGCCACTGTCTGCTAGGAAAGTGGCAGAGCTTCTTCTGAAGCAGTGGCCAGTATATAGAACAGGATTTGAAAGACCAAGAAATTGTGCAATAACTTTTGGCAGACTGCTAAATGTGTTAATTCCCACAGGATTTCTGGTACATTTTCCATTCGCATATTTTACAAAAAATCTGTTGTGTTTAAGAATCTGGGGACGCAACTTAATATATTTTCTTATTATTTCAACAAGATTCGTATTTTCAATGTCTCCAGTGGTAATTGCAAACTGCCGTATAACTTTTGTTTTTGAAGGTGGGATATCAACACGAAAATGGCTTCCTTCGTCTATAACATTTTCAACTGGAAGAAATGTTAATTCTGCTTTTCTGCACGCTCCTGCCATTCCAATAATCATTGCAACCTTAGCCATTAAGTATTCTTTGTCATCAGCTTCCACTAAAAATTTGGCAAAATCTTCTTTACTAAAAACTTTTGACTTTTTAGCACTGTACCCGTCCGCTCGCCTTTTAATATATGCTACCAAATTTGTATATTTTTTAATATCAATATTCCTTTTCAGATTTAGTTCAGACCTTAACATTGAGTAAAGTGTCCATAATGTGGAAACTTTTAGATCTTTCTTACCCTCAAAATATGCAAGTAAAACTTTCTCATTAACATGTTTAATTTTCTTCTCATCACACCACGTAACAAATTTTTCGTATGCCAAATCATAAACTGCCTTTGACTTTTTGGGAATTACTGATACTAAAGCATTACCTGCTGCCTCTTCAATATCGCTTGGTAGCTCTTCAGATCCTGAATCACTCATTTTTTAAAAATAAAACTAAAAATATATCAATCTCGCTAAAAACCTTCCGTTTAGACTTTTTTACAAAATGTCAAACTGACAACTAACATGAAGTAACAGCAACAAACTAGATTTATGTTTTAAAATTTTTATCAATTATATTAAACTTTATTTTTTTATTACTTTCTTCAAAATTAG
Source organism: Philopedon plagiatum (assembly GCA_963971165.1). NCBI lineage: Eukaryota > Metazoa > Arthropoda > Insecta > Coleoptera > Curculionidae > Philopedon > Philopedon plagiatum. The sequence continues at coordinate 65,889,774 of OZ020194.1, forward strand.
AAAAAATCTTGTATGCAATACGTTACGAAATGAAATTTTGTGTAACTTGTGAGTTTTTGCGGAACTCACTTCGTTCGTTCCGCAAAAATCTCACGCGTTACACAAAATTAGGCATTTCGTAACTGATGGCATAAATAGCTATTTTTCCATTTGTAGTTTTGTTAGTTTGTTTATTTGTTAGTTTCTTTGACATCGCAAGTTTAACTTTTAAATGTGAGGATTAAAACCAAAATGGAAATGTGAAATTACTTCATGTTTCCCCTATCACTTGTGTTACGCCTGATGAAAAAGCAAACCGAAAATGGAGTAGTTAAGTTAAGTGAAATTAAGTTGTTTCATGCTTTCAATGTCATTTCCAGACCTGATGTGTCAGAGTCAGATATACCCACTTAAACAATAAATTAATATTTTGTTACCAAGGTTTCCGGCTGAAACTCTGTTAGCCTATTATAGTCTGCCCAAGATATCTGCAACTGGAAAAACAATTTAAAGGATGTAAGGGGAGGCTTAAACAACGTGGCCAATTTGTAAACCAGATGTGGCAAGAAAAGTTTAAATCTTATTAACGAAAAATTAAACAGTTTTTCAAAACTGGTTTACAAACAAATATTCAACATTGTTTAAGCCTTGTATTCTTCAAATTCTTTTGCCAGTTGCAGATATCTTGGGCGGACAATAAGCTGGCGCCAATTAATATTTTAAATATAAACTTATAGTACGTACCCAACCCAATCTAATCAAATCTATGCTAGAAAACATGGCAATGAGAACGGCGTATCGCCTTAATTGCCTTGGAAATCTAAAGACCAGAAATAAACGTCATACTGAAGTGAAGCGGCAAGAAATTGCCCTCCGCTACGCATGCAACTGGATTTCCTAATTCCAGCTCTGAAACCAAACAGGAATCGTGAGGTATTTCTACTTGGTGGACTGAGAAAATGGGTCCTTGTGGTTGACAGATTGATCACGACACGACACAAAGAGAGCTAGCACCTGAGAATGTTATTGCCCGTGACAATACGCAAGAGTTTTTTAAGCAGAAGTGTATGTTGTCCTGCTACCTTCATCTGGCCGACGCCGATAACATATTTGGTAACGCTAATACATACTTGCATAGCAGGGCGGCAATTCTGGCCCAGATATTGTAGGGAAGTGTAATAGCCCGGGAGGTGGTGTCAAATTTTTATGGGTGATTTCAGCATAACTACTCTCTATTCTGTATGGTAGTTTGTACTTGACAAGCAACTAAAATAAGTGTTAGCTGGCGCGACGCTGTGACCTGCGGGTGTAAGAGGCTGCCAAACTCGTAAAAAAAATTTTTTTTTCGAGTCATTTCAGCAAAGCTAAAAAGCTGTAGATTGTTTATTTATAATGTTTCCATCATGAAAAAATGTGTTAGCTGCATGGGGTAGGTGGAAAAACTTGTTAGCTGCCGAAGTGAAAATGTATGAAAAGTACGGAAAATCAAGTGATTTCAGCAAAGCTAAAAAATTGCTTATATAACAGTTTACGATCTGAAAATCGTATAAATGACTGTTAGCTGGTATTAAAATGTGGCAAAACCTGTTAGCTGGGCTTTCAAAGTGTAGCGTAGCATTGAGGCGCGGTGCCTTTAATGACGCAGCTAACATATTTTTCCACCTTTTCTTGTCAGCTGACTACTGATTTTTTTATCATACACTGATGAGGTACTCATTTTCATACCTGCTGATATAACATTACTGAAAAAAAATGCAATTGAAAGAGAATACGGAAGTACAATGGTATCATATATTGTATACTAATATTATAAATAAATTAGTGTATTTTATAATTTGTACATTTATCGAATTGCAGAATATTATTTCAAAAAGCAGAGACTATGTTTTCTACTAGTATAGTATACGACATTGTCGTAGTTAGAAAGGTCTAAAAATCCGATTTCGACTGTGAAAATGATTCAGATGATGAATATAAATAATTTGAGAGCTTACTGAATATATGTTATTACATTTTCTAAATTATACTATTACAAAAATGTACACAATTTATATCGATTGTAGTAGAAGACATTTTTCTTGCTGTTCGAAATAATATTCTGACATTCGATAAATGTACAAATTATAAAATACACTAATTTATTTATAATATTAGTATACAATATATGATACCATTGTACTTCCGTATTCTCTTTCAATTGCATTTTTTTTCAGTAATGTTATATCAGCAGGTATGAAAATGAGTACCTCATCAGTTTATGATAAAAAAATCAGTAGTCAGCTGACAAGAAAAGGTGGAAAAATATGTTAGCTGCGTCATTAAAGGCACCGCGCCTCAATGCTACGCTACACTTTGAAAGCCCAGCTAACAGGTTTTGCCACATTTTAATACCAGCTAACAGTCATTTATACGATTTTCAGATCGTAAACTGTTATATAAGCAATTTTTTAGCTTTGCTGAAATCACTTGATTTTCCGTACTTTTCATACATTTTCACTTCGGCAGCTAACAAGTTTTTCCACCTACCCCATGCAGCTAACACATTTTTTCATGATGGAAACATTATAAATAAACAATCTACAGCTTTTTAGCTTTGCTGAAATGACTCGAAAAAAAAATTTTTTTTACGAGTTTGGCAGCCTCTTACACCCGCAGGTCACAGCGTCGCGCCAGCTAACACTTATTTTAGTTGCTTGTCAAGTACAAACTACCATACAGAATAGAGAGTAGTTATGCTGAAATCACCCATAAAAATTTGACACCACCTCCCGGGCTATCTACTCTACACTTTGAAAGCCCAGCTAACAGGTTTTGCCACATTTTAATACCAGCTAACAGTCATTTATACGATTTTCAGATCGTAAACTGTTATATAAGCAATTTTTTAGCTTTGCTGAAATCACTTGATTTTCCGTACTTTTCATACATTTTCACTTCGGCAGCTAACAAGTTTTTCCACCTACCCCATGCAGCTAACACATTTTTTCATGATGGAAACATTATAAATAAACAATCTACAGCTTTTTAGCTTTGCTGAAATGACTCGAAAAAAAATTTTTTTTTGCGAGTTTCGCAGCCCCTCATCATCTTAAGCCCCGCTTTTGGACCAGCTGACACATGATTCTTCGATAAGCTATGAAACAACAATCTGCAGTAAAAAAATTAACTTTGGTGAAATGGTCCGATAAAATTTGACGCCACCTCCCGGGCTATAAGGATGCTCTTGAGAATCTACTTAGGAACGGTAATACGGTGAGACTCGTGTAGGTCCCTGGACATTCAGGGAACCATGGCAACGAGAAAGCGGATCGTTTGGCAAGTATGGAGTCAGTGAAAGATCCCGAAGGACCTCAGCCAATCATTGCCGTCTCAGGTGCTGTTGAAAATATTCTCGACTAAGTTTACGGAATGCTATAGGGAGAATCGAGGAATGAGGCGGGCAAAGTAAGACATAGTGGCTCCAAACGTGCGTCTTACGAGGGAACTAATCCCACTCAGTAGAAAAGATCTTCGAATCACTGTTGGTCTATTCACAGGACATTACCAACTTAAACACTATCTCTAAAGAATCGGAATTCGTGATGATTCTGATGCAGGTGGTGCCTGGAGGAGAATGAAGCTGTTTCTCACATTCTTAGCAAGTGTCTAGCGCTCACAAAGCTAAGGGAATATTAATGTTTATGTTGGAAAAAAATGTAAGTTGAAATAAGTTTAAAAATTAGAATTCAGATTTTAAATTTTGTATTTAGGCTTTATTATGGATTATAAACCACTTTGTTTAATAAACATTTTTTTAAAATAATCAATAGTGGCAGTTCCCTCTTAAACAATTTTCATGTTTTCTCAATTTATTAGCACCCTGTACATCTGATCTAAAATTTTTATATGGATAACTAATTTTTTTGGCAAATAGAATTTTTTATAAATAGAGGTTATGATACAGGTACATTATAGCTGTGGAAATATGCTAAAAATTAATAAAGAAACCTTGGAACTTTCAATAACTCGTAACTCCATGAAAAATGGATCTGAAAAATGCAAATGAAAGCTTATTTAGTCTAGTTTAAAAAAAATCATGTTAATCAAATTCCAATAGGCAGTGAAAAGCAGCGACCAATTTTACGTGTTTTTTAGAGCATTTCCAATAAGAGGGGCACTGGGTGCAAATTTTTCCCAGATAGATAATCACTTAAACTACAAAACGCCGTTTAGTTCATCCCGAAATCTTTTTCCGATCAAGAGATATTTGGTTTTGTCCATTTTAGTTTCGAAATAATAATATATTATTCTGCGGCGCTACGATGCTCGGTGCCGGATTTTCGACGTTCTCTTTTCTTTTTCTACACACACGTAATATATAAAATATAACAAAACGCTATTTACGAATGAATGGTTTAATTGTCCCCTTGCTGATAATAAGTCTATGGTTTTTACTTTTAAAATATAATTAGTAACGGAAATATGGAAATAGCTACTAATCATGTTGAATACATTGTTAAAACAACTGTAGTCTTAAAAATTACTCACAGCATTTTGATTTAGCTACTCTATAAAACTTAGATGCCAAATTCAGATCAAAAAATCGGCCAAGTGCAAGCTGTACTTGCACAATTAGTGTTCCGTGCCATCAGCCCCCCACTTAACCTGAGCAAACCTCGGCTGCCCGATCTCCGTCCATCTGCCGCGCTACCCGCCACCGACGGCACCAACGCCGTATCACATCGCGTATGCGCGGAGCTGAGTGGGCCAAATTAAAAATTTTGAAAAACGTATAAGGACAAAAGTTGTTTCTTACATCATGAGACATATTTTTTGTCAAAACTTTTTCTGCGAAACCAATGGTTCAGCGGTATTAAGAATAAAATTGTTTATAACAATTGATCGCGCTAAGATTTTTCAATGCTAATAATTTTCATTCAATCTACACCTAATTCTTAATGTTCGTGATTTTTTCAGATTTTTTTGAGCGATCCTTCTGGTGATAAGGGTGGGGGACAGAAATTTTTAAGCGTTTTTCCCAAAAAATTTTTTAAAAATGCGTAAGAAAATACATAACATACCTATATTGTTGAATTCGTGCTTCAATAAGTTTTCATTTGATACCCTACACGATGCCCTCGAAATTTTTTTCCATGTCCCACTTTAACCCCCCCCCCCCGAAATTAACCCTCAGAATTAAAATTCAACTTTTGATACTCCACGTCTATAATTGGGCCACCACATTCTATCTCTGTCCTAAATATCAAATTTTTACGTCGAATAGTTTCAGACAGACGGACGGACACCGAAGTGATTTCGTAAGTGTTGCCATTCACGGAACACTAAAAGTTATGTAGACACTTCAGTTTAGCAGTTAATTGCACAAAAACTGTTAATCGTAAATGTCAATAAAATACCTTGTTAGTGTTGGGTTAGCAAAATCTTTTTAAAATTTACTAACAGTCGATTGAGGAAAGCAAGATGGCTCCTTTGATGCGTAGATAAAGTAACATGAATTTAATGGCTGTAATCTCGAGAATGTTAAATGATCGTTGTGTGAAATCTATAAACAACCGAATCAAATTTAACATGTGCGAAATGGTTTATCGGATAAGAGATCTATGTATCAGCTTAATTAAAGCACCAAAGTTCATCTGTAAGAATTCAAAATTGATTTAAAATTTCAATATTGGCAAGTTATCTGCTAAATTAATAATTAATTTTAGATGCAGTAATGTTACTGTGTATTTTTTTAATGTTTCGTGATGTACAGATTTTTCTCATTTGGTTTGTGAAAATAAAACTGTGTAGGTATATTTACTATTAGGGTAATTGATGTCCTAATTTTAATAATTAACGAAAGCAGTTTGAACGTTTATTATTTTTAATAACATGTAAAGTGATTAAAAGCAACAAAACTAATATCCAAGCACCTAACCAACTTTTTCAACAACAAAAACGGCAATAAATAAAATTATTAGGCATTATGTGTGTTTTAAAGATAATAATACTCTGGTGCGCAGGCAAATAGGCTTAAATCAAAAAATGTCCAAACTGAGTTAAGTTGACCTGTTTAAAGTACCTTTTGGCTACATGCGACGGAGACAAGCGACCGAGACAAGCGACCGAGACAGGTGACCGAAACAGGTCGCTTCTCCTCTGCGCTCAACACATTTAAATAATAAGATATTTGAGCTTTGAGCGCGCGAGACAGAGACAGGCGACCGAGACAGATGTCAGAGGCCTGGCGACGCGACGGCGACAGCTCTTGGACCGGTTGTGTCGCGCGACCCACCTGCATTAACAGTTGTTTTTGTACGAGGTAATATTTTAGAATGGTGGAAATTAAGTTTAGCGGCGAAGACGAACAATTAATAGAATTAGTAGCGACAAATGCACCATTATTCGCCCCCAAGTAGAGTCATATAAAGATGGAAACATTCGTGATAACATTTGGAAGGATATTGCTGTCAAACTAGGCAAAAGTGGTAAGTTTTCAGTTGTCTCTAGTACATTATAACATTTGTAATATGTTTTAAATTTATTTTACTTATTTATAATAAATTAATGTGATGAACTGATAATTATTTTTGGTTAGTTTCTTCTGTTTACACGATCTTCTTGCCAAGAAGCTGCACCAGCGACGACCAGCGTTTGATACCAGATATTTTCTTAATTCTTCTCTTACTCCGAATCCTCCTCTATTTGCAAATCCTCCTCTTCGACTTAAAGGTTGCTTATGTGGCGTTGTTGTTATGTCAGTATTCAACTGATAAACTGTTTTCCAGAGTTTTCTAAGAATCCATCACGATCGATGATTTTTTAAAAATTTTGCCATCTCCTTCTTGACCGTAAGCACCGACATGGCTATAAATTTGTAATTAGGATCCACGATGGCCAAGAGAACGATTGAAAATAATTCTTTGTAATTAAAAAACAATAAGCCGATGTTTGGAAGTGCTTTTACCCGAACATGTTTGCCACCTATGGCTCCAGAGCAATTCGGGAAATTCCATTTCAGCCAAAACTCTTTCGTAATGCGTTTAAAGCCTTCTTTTGTAGGTCCAGGCATGAACTGAGGTACTAGCTTCCTCCTTAAGTACCCCATAACCACACAGACTAGATACACCCACACAAACACAGACTACACATGAACACACACAAGCACGCGGACACGCATGCACCCTCGTAATTAATTTAGTATGGTTTTGCATTCTAGATGGAGACTAAAAAAAACGCAGGAAGTACATACGGGATTTCCATAACCGCGTTAAGCGCAAAAGAAAAATGTCAACTGGATCAGTTGCACCACCAAAAAATTCCAAATGGGAGTTTTTCCAAAGACCTCGCTTTTTAGAGTTGGTTTCGACGGAGAGAAGTACTGCCTCTAATGTTGATCCAGATTCACCAATCGCACCAACTTCGACGGAAAACGAACAATCCGAGACAGCCTGAGAATAGCGGAGGAAGCTCTAGAAACATCTCACAGTCGCTAAAACCAACGCCTGTATTAACCCCGCGAAAAAAGGGACGCAAAAATAATGTAGATCAACTCCTTGGATATTTCAAGCAATGGGAAGAAAGCCGACTAACATTAATGAGAGAATTAAGCGTCAACGTATCAAACGAAGATATTGAAGATGATGTTACTTCATTTGTGCAGCATCTGAAATTAGTTTTAAAGAAATTAAACCCACAGTTGAAAATTCAGGCGAAATCCGAAATATTTACTACGTTAACGAAATATGAAATGATGTAGGTAAATGTGCAACAAGAAAAATCACCATCAACTGGAATATCTTATTCAAGTTCATCTGCGATATCCCCAGATTCTGCAATAAGTGATGTCATAAGCCCGAAACACATACACCATAAAGCACAAAATGAAGGAAATTATTATGATTTTGGTGACATAATCAATGATGACATATAAAAACTTATCTTTAGCGACAGTTTTTCTCGTGGTATTATATCGCCTTTTATTTTAATGTATTTTTCTATTACATTTAGTATATGATCAAACTGTTTCTCATTTAACCTAAAATAATTTCTGAACTTTTCTTCTTCGAATGATAAATGGTTCTTTATTAATAGGCTGAAAAATCCTTCTTCACGCCTGTTTCTGAATTCCGAGCTCACAGATTTCCTTTGTCTCTTTCGACTTATATAACACGGCAACAAATCATCATCATCTTCTTCTTCTTCGATAAACCTTTTTCGAAGCTCTTTTGTAGACATTTTTTACAATGTGTTTAACAAACAATTTTAGCTTGTCGATGGTCTCAGTTTGCGAAGCGACAAGTAGACATGTCTCGGTCGCCTGTCTCTGTCGCTTGTCTCGGTCGCTTGTCTCCGTCGCAATAACTTGGTAATCCCTGATGGCTCTAAAATGTAGGTAATGATATCTAAGTATACTTGATTCGAAATCAATGGTGAGTTCATATTCTGGATACTAAAATTGTGTGTATAGTTTACACAAAGAAGAACAAAACAATAGCATTATTAATGTAAATATACCATATATCCAATCATTAATGTGACGATATCTAAAATACGGCATTTAAAATAAATTTTGATGGCTCTTTGAGTTTACGAATCTTTTGATTGATATATTGCATTGAAAATCATATCTTATCTAAAATATTTAAATGGGACTTTGACTCAGCTAATTACGCTGTGCATTGGAGGCTGATGAAAATTCATTATATTAATATTGTCTATAAAAGGAAACTAATTAGGTTCTAGTCCTAATAAGGATCACTAAATATTAAATTTCCTATAAGATAATTATTTACGATAACCTTGTGTGAATCATCATGCATCAGATTCGTCAAATAACACCTTAACCGCCAAAGTAAGTCACCTGGAAAAATTACTTTCACCTTCATTGTGAAAAATTTAATGTAAGAGATGCGCTAATATTTTAAATAATTTTCAGTTTCTGTTTTAATTTAAAATTTCGTTTCTTCTAAATGGCAGTATAATAGTTATGGTTTTATGATACTGCTTCTTAGGAGTATAAAATAATAACGTCACCCTTAGCGCTGATGGTAAGCGATTTCGTTTTAACACAAATAGCTCCACAAAAATATAATACCGTATTAAAATTTAATATGGTACTCGCGAATTATTTTTTTCTTCTGCACACCACTGTTATTATTAGGTGAAAATACCAAGTTTTTCAGGATTAATTTTTAAGGATTTAGAGTTCCATAAAAATTCAGTATTTTAAAATATTGTTACAATAATTGTCAGTCAATGCTAAAAAATTATTCACGTGTCAGTCAAAAAGTAGGTACAATAAAATTGAATTTAAGAACTTATTATCGAGTGTATAATAATGCAGTTTCCAGTACTCACCCTATCTAACCGAAATCGTTTATTCATGACAGGAAAGTTCGGTTATTTATCTGCGACCGGCTAGATGACATTGGTGACAGATTTGGCATTCGGTAATGGATTTGGAGGCTTTAGACGAAAACGATTGATCGTTCGGTTATTTAAATTCCGACGTTTTGGAGGGTCATCTTTTTCCTCGCTTCTTTTACACAGACGGAACAGAGGAAAACTTCACGCTTGTGCAAGATTCTTGTTTCAGAATTTGTTGTACCCACGTAGCGTGTTGTTTTCTTTAAACTTTTGGACGTTACAAGAAAAGAATTAATCTATTTAATTCCATTTTTATGAGTATTTAATCGAATAAATATATAATACAACCGAGTACAGAAACTTTCTCAAAGTTGGGTTAGGTAACGATAAGATAATGACAGACAAAAAAATTTTTGACAGATAGTAAGTAAATTCGTTCGGAAATATCTTCGTGTTCTATTCGCTCGCAAGTCACGTGACTAAAATCACATTCCGGCATCTCGTCTGCTCCATTTTATCTGCGAGGAATCACCGAACTTAGCTGATGTAAATAGATATATTTGGGTAGAGTTCGCTGCTTGATTATAGTGTAACTTGTGTGTAATTCTTGTTATTAAACAACAAATTTCCCAAAAATCACCCTACAAGTCATGTATTGTGAAAACTGCTTTAAAAATTAACGCCACAACATATTTTATCCGTGATTTACCTACAACGTAGCTACTTTCCCGACTTGTTATAAAAATGAAGGAAAATCAAACATAAATCCTTTTGACCCAAAACAAACTTCATAAGAATAACAGCAACAAAAATTATAAGCCTATTCTGAATCAGAATTAAAGCTTTTCAGATCGGGATCAGTATCGGCAGTGGACTAGGTAAATTAAGATAAATATTATGTTACTCTTCTGGCAGTTCTAAAATATGCTTTCATTTCTATGGCAATGGGTACTGCACTCTGATAACGAGTCTTTAAATCAAAAGGAGTGTTAGAAGAACCACGTCGCGTCGGATTAAGTTAATTTCTATAAACTCTTCTTTACGTTCCAGATTATGGCGATAATACACACTTCCAGGCTGCTTGGTATAACGAAGCCACATGCAGTCCTGAATTTAAAAAATATTGCCGTTTATCTCTTTTGGCTTTTTCACGAAGTTATTTTTCAATAGTGCGGCAAAATCGTACCAATTTTCTGAACGCATCTCTACTACGTGGAATGGTTTTGATTTATTGGTTCAACGAATTAATGTTGCCCAGTCATGTGGATGAGAAATCTTCATGCCTGACCTTTCTTTTTGTTCTTCTATTTGTGACTGATTAGAATCCCATTCCACATGCGAATGACCTGATGTCATTAATTTATGATCTAATATTTTTAATGATTGATTTTGTTGCATAATGATTAGAAACATGGCCATCACATGGAAGTTTTGACCTCCATATATATCCGAGTATAACGTCACCGCTTTCATTTCTTCTAGTAATGACATTAACTTTTTGTATAGACATTAATTGGCACCCCTTATGCCCAATTCTCATACCACAGATAACAGCACAGAAAACCGAAACTTCGTTTAGAACGAAAAGTCCCTAATAAAATTTTTAGCGATAATGCGCCAAACCATGCCGTGCCTGCGAACCCAACTAACAAGGAAAGTAGATTTCTGTAATTTGTAAAAAAGGTGATTTGACGACCTCCTTCGCCATAAGGTCACGAATACATTATTTATAAAAAAAAACTGGTCCCAAACATAATGGCGCCAGCAAATAAGAGACATTTCCCTACCGAATAAAACCCTACTAGTGTAAGAGCTCATAACACATTTTTTGTGTCTATAGAACCTGAAAACATGTTTAAAAGTGACTATGACATCTGACGTCTCTACAAGGGGTTCACAGTGGGCCAGCTCGATTGCTGGGAAAAACCCCCAAAGAATAAAAAATACGTGATAGTAACAGAGAGAGTATAGCGATGATACCCTTTCTGTCACAATTTCAAACACAGTTCCAGGTTTCACATACAAAAAATGTGTTGCGACTTCTCCATTAGGGCCTTCTTCGATAAGGAATTGTTTCCTATTTTCTGTCATTCTGGAACAATAAATGCATTATTGTATACATTTTTGATCACTAATGCCACCAGATTTTTTAGTAACTATAATAGGTAAAATAGTGTTAAAACCGGAGTTTACGTAGTTTAGAAATGATTGTTAGTGTTTAAATAATAGGTAAAAAAATTACCAATGGGTTTTAGTTTTACTTTATTATGAGGGCATAAACAAAAAAGGTTACACTACATACAGATTAAATGCGTAACTACCAAGTCCATATCCAGTGATCGATATTATTAATTTAGCTTGGACATATCCACCATCAATCAGTCGAGCTCTTTTTCCTGCAACATCTTCCAAATCAAAATTATGAAAGCCTTAAACAAAAAGAGAAATGAAGGTAAATAACAAATTAAGCCTAAAGATACTAAAAATCAAAAAAGGCCTGCTGGTCATCAATTTCATCATTTTACTGAATCTCCATTTTTATGGTGCATAGAAACTCCTGTAGCTGATTTACTATAAATGTGGGTTTGGTTCAAAAAGCGTTAATTTTAATATTAGTTGGTACCTATTATATTACAAACAGGTACAACCATGCAGTTCTTTAAGACTACACCTATTGCAAAATGGTTTTTTTGCAAAATCATCCTTAGACAGAACACTAACATTTTACTCGATGTGACATTTGAGGCTCTCTAAGTATGGGCAGTCCTTTATTTCAAGGTTTACATCCGGAGTTCCCACGTTTTCAGCAAGAAAACGTAAAAGTTTAAAATCTCTTAATATACATTGATAGAACAAAATAAATCGATTATTGGTCTAATTCTGCAATATAATCTAAATATGACATGTTCAGGAATCTATGATAACTTGTTAGAAGACAAGAAATTCTGTAAAAAAATTCACAAACGTGACAAATATAAACATTACTGCTACAAGATGAAATTAAGTTTTTAAAACCTAACATTTATTATTTTGTGCAAACATAAGTTTCTTTTAAGTACCAAAAAATGTTATTGTAGTTTTATCTAAACCTAATAAATATCTTTGAAAACTTTTCTTTGCTTACTATTGCCGCCCTATAAAAGACAGTGTAATTACTTTTTTCTAATCAAATCTTTTTGTATCTATTTGTCATGTGTCCCGCATTTTACCAAAAAAAAAAAATATGGTAGGCTTAGGCTTTCCCACGATACACTTACAATGGTATGCTAGGTACGTTATGACGTCACTTCGAGGGAAAATCTTAAATTGACCAGGCGCTTATCTGAGCAAATGAAATATGACAATAATACTTTAATAAACGTCAACTCAACACACTACCCGACAATAAACTGACCTGTAATATTTTAATAAACGTCAACTCCACACTACCCGAAAATAAACGGACCTGTACTTATGTACATGGGGTGCAAGCATCTAGTCCATTTAGGATTTTCCCTCGAAGTGTAGCATACCGATGTAAGTGTATCGTGGGCTTTCCCAGGTTTAGCATAACATTAGACTGAATGTAAGATATTGTCTTTGGTAAGGTATCTCTGAGGATTCACAATTTTTAAAAATTAAATATTTATCCAGCTGTCAAATAAACAAACTAATAAGGCATGCGAAGTGCATATAAAAGCAATTACTTACCTGGAACATTAACTGTAGGAATTGCGTTCCTTTTCAGTCCCCTTTTGCTGCGGGATGGTATAATGCATTTGGGATCAAAATGTTCTTCACATACATAATAGTTATTATAACTTTCTTCTATACGTAATGTTTTATAATTTGGAGGCTTGAAAAGCTCATGCCAAATATTATACACCTCTTTATCGTTCTTTGGAAAGCGATGCCGTTTACTATGTCTACTTGTGCAATTTTCTATACAAGACTTTTTTGGCTTCACTGCAGGCACATACACAAAGTCATCCCTGTTTAACGTTTAAACGTTAAGGATGTAGTTGTTATGATAGTTTCAAAAACTCACAAAATAGCAACTAAAACACGAAGGCAAAAATTTAACGCTTCGTCTTGATTTGAACAAGTCGAAAAACAGGACCACGCCATTCACGCAATCGCAAAATTAACATCTTTTCCGAGAATCCTACAAGGGTGCCATCTTACGGAAATGGGCGAAAATTGTATATTACAGTTTTTTATTTCAGTATTTAATATTTCTTGCGATGGTGGTGCCATCCCTAGCATGCGAACCCAAGTTTTTAGTATGAGAGCATGGGCCATTTAACTTTTTGTTCTAAACGAAGTTTCGGTTTTCTGTGGATAACAGAAAGCGAGTCCAGAAGCACATTTATGTACTGTAGGTACTTCTTAAAAGGAAACCGATGTTTCTAGGTAGGGAGTAGGTAGGCACTGCTGCAAATTGAATGTATAATACACTTTATTTTTATCTTCCTGCTTACTTTCGTACGCAATATCTGCTTCTTTCTGGCTATTTTCTTGCTCATTTTTTAGTTGATTTTTCTCTTCATCGGTTTTCAATATATTCTATTGAAACACTTCACACTTAGGTATGGCAAATGTCGGTTTTTTGTTTCTTAAATGCTAATTTAAGTTTTTCGACTTATTGCGGATATATTTGTCTACTAACAGTATTTGCAGACAATTCACAATAAAGCTTATACATTTTTAATAAATTCAGATCGGAAAGCAAGTACCGCTTTTCATTTATTCGGCGTGTATAGTGGTTCTCATACCTTGAAAATTTCTGAACATTAGCAAGAATTTCTTTTTTTAAGTCTGTTTTCTTGTTAGAAGGCGTATGAGTTTCTTTCCTTTCACCTTGTATAACTCCAGATAGGTTGGCCCTTTTATTTTTCAGAGTCGTTTTAATATACTTTTCCGTTTCATCTAAAATTGCTTGAAAACAGATTTTCAGACCTGATGTCGTTGCCCTAGAATTTCAAACGAATATGTATGGGTTACATTCCTTCTTTTGAAATTTTCTTCTCGAAAGTTATGCGTGGCAACTGGCGCGGAAGTAACTAGCTTTGATTTGTAGCCAGTGCGTTTAAAATACTTTCTTGCCCCAGAATTCTTCAAAGATTTTTTCTCTGGTTTCTGGTTTTAACCAGCCGCGGCATTTCAGTCTACAATTACGTAAATCTTTCGAAGTACGCTTTTTTTCAAGTTTCTCTTTACGTATACGATATTCTTGCCCGGTCTGTTTTTTAAATTTTCTATTGTCTTAGGTACTTCACCGTATTTTCCACATCAGTACTCATATTTTGGTGTTAGTAATTTTTGTGACATCGCAACGCCTCCAAAACCCAGGCTGGCTCCCTGTCACGCCAAAAATCCGGCAACACTTACCCCATCCACATGAATGGTCAAGCCCTACAGAACAATGAAACGTCCGATCTTGTTGGCATCGTCTTCGAACATGATCTCAGCTAGCGCACAAATACATTACTTCAATAGCCACATCAGCAGCTAAAAAGCTTGATTTTCTCTTTCGAGCCAGAAAATACTTCTTCCCTTCCAACTTACACATTCTCTATGTTTCCCAAATGTAATCACACCTAGAGTACTGTTCCCACATCTGGGGGGTGCCATCACCTTCGACACTTAACATCCTTGTTTCCTTCCAAAATAGAGCCGTTCGACTCATCAATAACCCAGTCCTCAGAAGGAAACTCCCTTCTTTCGCTCATCGCTGCGCTGTTGGGGATTTATGCGTTTTCTACCTATACTTCTACAGATATTGCTCTAAAGAACTAGCAGCTATAATTTCCCCCTTAACTGTTCCTGATGTCCGCACAATAAGAGGCGTGTTACGTATGCTTCCCCTTAGTATCCAGCTACAAAAGCCTAGAACATCCCACTTCTCTCGCTCATTCATACATGGGTCGCCAGATTGTTGAACAAATTGCCTGCAGATGTTTTTCCTTCCCCTCCCAACCTCTAATCCTTTAAATCCTGTGGTAACACATTACATTTTCCTTCTTTTTAAACGCGTACGTTAATACTAAGGCTTGAAGTCTAAGATAAAAAAAATCTTGCAAAAAAATACTTTTAGAAACAATCTGTTATTCTTTAGATGTACCTACTAAAACGAAACAAATAAGTAGGTATAGTTTTTTCATTGTGACTAAATGCTATTTATAAGTGGACGTAGTTCGCGTGGGTGGATTCTAATAAAAGTGGTATCAAAGTTATCATTGAAACAGATATAATATATTATGATATATTTATTGTCTTAAAAGCTTGTACCGCGCGAGAAGTCCATACAGGCATTAATTTTGTTTGGCAGAAATTATAAGTATATACCTAAGTATGTATTTTTTTCTTTTCTATTCACGAGACAAGCTTTTAAGACAATAAATTACAATAAATAACATTATATTATATCTGTTTCAGTGATAACTTTGATACTACTTTTATTAGGATCCACCCACGCCAACTACGTCCACTTATAAATAGCATTTAGCATCGCCACAATGAAAATATTATACATATTTTTTCATTTTAGCACATCTAAATAATAAAAGCCTGGTTTTAAAAAGTATTTTTTCCAATATGTTATTTTTTAATTTTTAGTTACGTCTTAACCTGTGCAATTCTGATAATGCATCACTATTACTACAATCATACATATCAAGGAGATTGTTCAGAAAACGATAATCCGCCATCTTGTGGCGTCCGCCATATTGGGTTTAGAATGACTCGTCAAGCCCTTTCATTTGATACAAATGTCAAGGGATTGTGAAGAAAAAGGTTATCCGCCATCTTGTGGCGTCCGCCATATTGGGTTTAAAATATCGTCACATAGATTATAGTATTTTACTCGTCAAACCCATTCATTTGATGCCCAGTTCAAGGGGATTGTGAAGAAAAAGGTATTTCGCCATCTTGTGGCGTCCGCCATAGTAAGTTTAGAATGACGTCACATAGCTTATCGTATCTACTCGTCAAACCCTTTCATTTGATATCCATGTCAAGGGGATTGTGAAAAAAAGGTAATCCGCCATCTTGTAGCGTCCGCCATATTGGGTTTATTATGGCGTCACATGACTTATCGCATTCTGCTCGTCAAACCCTTTCATGTGATATCCATATCAAGGTGATGGTAAAAAAAGGTAATCCGCCATCTTGGGGCGTCCGCCATATTAGATTGAGAACAATATTAAATATACTATATATTGCATTGTCACAGTTGGTATTAAAAACAATTGCGCTTCAATTTTTGACTAACACTATACTAGACTAATGCTAAAATTAAGACTTTTTTCGACGTAAAGTTAATGCAAAAGACAGGAAATGGCGAAAAACTGCTGTTTAGAAGCGAGATGAGGTGGGTGGCATGTAGGTGAAAGCGCGCACTCTAAAACGTATCGGTGTATCAACAACTATTTAGGTATCGGCTATTCCGATATATCGGCAAAATGAATATGTCGGCAAAATATTGTATTGGTCTTGGTTACGTTCCTAGTAAAAAGATATTTTTCGCCGAAACAATTTATTTTTTCTACCGCTCCATGTATCCAAGGTCGTTTTACGGAAGAAATTGACCTATATTGTTGCTGGGGTCCCAGCGCTGCGCTGGTTACTAATATTCGAAGATGGTTTCTCTGTCGCAAAAAATTATGTTAGGTGTAATAAGCCTAACCAGGGTTGTATTTGGAAATAGAAATTCAGAATAGTTAACTCTTTTTATGTAGAATTGTTTCAATATGCAACATGGAATTCACCAACGGTAATCTGGCGGTCAGTACAGTTAGATTAGTAATGCTGTAAGTTAAACACCGCAATGTCACCACTCGACTACGGCAGTAAGGTCTCGGCTGATGACGTTGCGGTGTTTAACTTACAGCGTTACTAGTCTATCAGAAAAATTTCACAGAAAAAGTAAAAAATACGTAGGCTTTAAAAATAATGTTATAAAATAATTTTTTATAATATATTAATAATTTTTATTCAACAGAGAATGTGCAAATACTCTCAGAAAGCGCTGCATATAGATTAACATTATTTTTTAGATTTAAAACTCCGGTAGTGATTGGCAGAAACATAATGTATTGCGAACGTCGGAAATGGAATGATATTTTATGCACAACATAAGGAGTAGAAATATATGGATATTGCTTCTGGGTGTAGAACACTTGGAGCTTTATCGTTTTGTTTTCGGTATATTGAATTTTAAATTAAAGTTTAGTTTCCTTGTTGCTATAAAAGGAAAATCAATTTAAAAAGAGAAAATGGAAAAATTGGCTGAACCGCTTTAAAACTATTTATTACTATTTTTTAAAACGTACCGTAAAACCGGGTGACTTGAGACAGTCTGGTGACTTGCGCCACAACTTCACGTTTTTTTAAGACAGGTGGTAACACTGTAAGGTAATAGAATTCGTTTGGTGTATTGGTGGCGTTCAGTTGCCCTTAGTTCGGTCTTCACGTCGGAGCGGTTTTTAGCCCGATCAAGTAAAGGCAAGTCAAAGTTTTTCGCTAAACATAATTTTTTGTATAATGCATTTCCCAGATACTCTGCAAAACCTGCACCACCTACTGATAAAACCTCTGAATTTTTCATTGTTATTATGTCGATAGCCTTACTTAAAGCGTACCTAACCCCGTTGACAGCGGTTCTCCATTGCGGTGTGTTTTTTGTTTGTGAGTTATTTTTGCGCTTGAAACCAGAAAAGATTGAAGTATTGATGTCTCAATACACCCTATCCCCGCGGGTGACTTGAGATAACCGATAAAACAAATATAGATATTCAAGTACGCGATCGGAAAGCTTGGTACATAGAAAAACCCATTCTAAAGATCACGACTCAAAATTTAGGCCCACCTGACATTGATGTATCTTTGAGCATGTATGCTTGGTGCGCCTTCAAAGTTGAAAATTGTCTCAAGTCACCCAGTTTTACGGTATACATAAATCTGCAAAAGAAGTGACTTATACCTGTAATTCCGCCAGAGATTGATCTTTTTCAATTAAGTAAATAGCTATATATTATATGACGTATAGTCTGCCCTAGATACCTGCAATGGGCAAAATACTTTAAAGAATGCAAAGGGGGACGGATTAAACAACGTTGAAAATTTGTTTGTATTATAGTGTACCGCCTAAAAGAATTACGGTGATTTACGATGATTTACGGTAGTTTATTGAGGATTTACGATAATTTAAGAGCATTTACGGGGATTTATAATAATTTATCGAGGATTTACGATGATTTGCGGTGATTTATCGGGGATTTAATTCAGAAGTTTATGTTATGCGCGTGCGCGTATCATATCTTCTGGTTACCATACCCCACATACCGGCAGCATAACGAACGAAATAGCGAATCAAATATTATTTTGCCCTCGTTTTTGGTTGTGAAATGCACATTAAACGGTGAATTCCGAGGTAAGTTTAATGTTATATTTATTCCTTCGTGGCGTTATCGTTTCACATATAATTAAAACCTGTATTAATATAGGTAGTTGCTATTATGTACGTATGTATTAGAAGCACGTGTTGTTCCAAAAAATGTTTTTTTATTGTACTGACCAGAAACTTTTATAAAATAAGATGCATTCATTCAGTTTCACTTAGATAATTGGCATAAAGCTTAATGGTACGATATATTAAATAAAATAATGACCTAAAATTGTAGATTTTAAAGACCAGTCATCACCAAGTCAGCTATATTAAACTGACTCGTCCTTGTACTAAAGCTTTTTGAAATTCCGCTGTCGTAATGCTTTAAAATAGTCTAAAACCTTGCCTTATGTGCGTGCACCTTATTTTTTATAGAACCTCCTTTAGTTCTATTTACGAAACGCAATTTGCCTTCTCAGGTCTGTAAGTATAACTTAATAAATAGTTGGAGACTCTTACAAAATAACTTTTACCAAATATTAGTAAAATTATGTCCCTAAATACGTTATGTATGTACATAATATGTACATCGATATAAATAGCAAAGTTTTTCAGAACGAAAACGATGAACTGAGAGTATATCTCAATATTGTATATCTGAGATGTCTTTTACAAGACTGCTTTATGTTAACACTATTTGTAAGGCATAAAAACGTAAAAAATTCTTCCGTGTTCTTGACTCCTTCCCTAATGTCACGCTTGTGTGATCACCAAACTTGCAATTTCTTATCTTTACAACGTATAAGTACTCTCTTTAATGTATTAGTATACAAATCCAGCGTGTGAAAATATCGTTGGCATATCCTTTTATGTGAAATTTGATGCCTGCACATGATTTTCATATTTTGTTTGCTTGAATAATTGTTCTTAACAACTTTCAAAGAAGAAGAGCTGCTCGCTTTGCTTTTAATTTGATTATTGATATTGGTAGTTTTGCGGCTACACTACTTAAATGATAAATCCTAAAATTTAAATATATATGAATTAAAATTGCTTTTACTAAAATTTCAACTTTTCCGTCATGCGCGTTCATAATATTTGTTAAACCTCGTGGTTTTGTGATTATGTAGCATTCTAAAAAACAGTTTTTTTATATATAAACTTTTGTGTACCTATTCACACAGTGATTTTTTTTTGTTTTTTTTTACAAGATAAAATAACAGTCCCTCCCTTTCACAGGACCCCGACCATAAAGAGTTATAAGTAATTCCGCATATTGCCACAATTTTATTCCCAAATCTCAAAGAAATGGTGAAAAGATTATCTTTCCGTTAATTGCTGTATCTTTTAATTCCTATATACGCATAGGCAAAACGTTTTTAACTAAAGAAACCAAAGTAAAAATAAATATAGCAAATTTTTTATTAAAAATAAAAAGACTATACTTATTTGTGCTGAGATTTCTTTATTTGTTTAAAACCTTTTTGCCTATGCGCTTACAAAAGATAAAAGTCATAGCTGTATCTGAAAAAAAATATTTTTTAGAACTCACCTGTTTTTGTATTATAAAAATGTCGACCCATACTACTTATGTTATCTTTATAGATATGTAATAATTTAAACAGTTTTGACTGGTATATATTTTGTTATTTGTATTTGTATCTTTCGGATACTACGGATGACTACAGTTGCAGTTGACAGTTAAACAATAAAATTTTTTGGCAAATGACAGTTTATCCGTTGATAAACTGTCAAACACAATCTTGACCTAAGTCTATTATGTTTTTTTCTGAAGTACAGTATTTTTATGCTTCAATATTCTTTGCATTATGCGGGTTCGGCAACTCATCACCCAGCGTTTAGATGACAGTATCTAGATATGGTCACGTGGATTACTACCAACATTTTATAAGTAACCACGTGACCAGCTGCCATTAGTGTCATCTAAACGGTCGCTGATGAATATCCGAACCCGCCTATTCTAAAAATATTGAAAAAATATATAGTTTATTTAGACATATTTATAATAAATAGAAAGCATTATAAAGAAATTGTTTGATTTTTCCTTGCGATAAGTGTCTGTAAATGTATAATTATAAATATCTTCTTATATGTTTTGGTGAGAGGAAGTGTGGTTACTGGTTACCGAGGACCCCAGGTTTTGATAAAATGTTTATGATGTTCAGTAGTGTGTTTTTAGAATATCGTTGTAATGTTAGCATGTGTACCTATTTATTTATAAAATTTATAAGTATATTTTTAATTATAAATTCTTTATTCATATTTACAGAAAAAAAGCTACATGGTTTTAGATAAGACCACTGGGAAAAAAATTAGAAACTTCAAGTTTTTGTTAACAAAAAAAAATTATTATGAAAATATTAACTCAGGTACTATTTTGGACAAACTACATATTTATCAAAACATATAATTTTGTTTTTAGTTATTACATTTTATTTTCTACTCTTTGGTTTTGTAGTGGTCTTTATGACTAAAAATAAGTATATTGCAAAATGACAAGATAAGTTGAATTGCAAATTATCAAAATGTATCTTGTGATATTTACCTGTATATTTTGTCATTTTTCAACATAGCTTCAGTCTCATAGAAGCCGCTACCTAGCCCAGGTGTATGAGACGGATCCATTGTCATTTTATTTTTAAGCAGATATTTTAATTTTTTTATTGATAATGGGACCTGTTTTAGTATTTATCATTATACAGTAAAATGATGAAATACGTCGATTTTATCATTCTACGTGTCCTTTATAAGTCTAATACAGTGCTCAATTATTATTAAAAAAATAAACTATTTATCGAAAAATGAAATGGCGAAGAATTCGTACCTATTTAAAAAAAAAGTACAAAAATTAAAAAACTAGCAACGAAATGGTGAATGGTCTATTAAGGAACCATAACTAAACTTACTTCCTACGGTAACTAATGACAATAAGCTACAACAACTAAAGCATATTTACTACGGTAGTTAACGTTATAAGCTTCTATAACTTAAGCACGTTAGTTACAACAGCGTCATTAAATTACTAGCGTTCCTAAAGAGTCTAGATACCTTCATTAAACAGAATAGTTACCATAGCTATACACTTTAATAATGATAACTTAAGTACTTTAATAACTATAACTATAGGCTAAAATACTTTCATTTAACAAAATTGCTATCATAACCATACACTTTAATAATGATAACTAAAGACTTTAATAACCATAACTAATGGCTAGGTTAATGTTGGTTATTAAAGTGATTTTCTATGGTAGCCCAAGTAAAAGTAGAAAAGTGACTTTAGCTGTGGTAACAAATGATGTTAACAGTCCCCTATTTAACTAAGATACTTTAGTTATGGTAATTAAAGCTTTAGTTATGGTCACTAGATATTTCCCTCAGTGTAGTGCTTAGTGCCAAATTTAAAAAGTAATCCCTAGGTAATTCAAGCAGTGTACTTAATACAAGTAAGTGGTAAGCATTCAGAAAGCTAATATTTTATTAACCTCATTTTCACATGTAATAACTAAATTAGTAGCCGTAGTCTGCCCAATAGAAGAGAGATTGAAAAAGTTCCAAACTCCATTCTTTAAATTACTTTGAAAATATGGAAATGAATTAAACGTTAGTACATATAGGGTGTTTCAAAAGAATGGAACATTGCTCATATCGCCCAAATAATTAAATTCAGGAGAAAGCGCTCGGACACGGTAATTAATTTAAAGTTTTCCCATATCTTGACAATGTCCTTTAATTTGATAAGGGTTCCCTTTGACAGATAGTGCCATCTGGAATTATTTTGTAAATAGGGGATAGCGGGGCGGAACGGAACCAGGGGGCAGAATGGAACTACTTGGTTATTTTCGCTGAATAGTGGCGCCTAATCGCGGCATGTGTAGAAACTAATCCATTTGCCCTACAGCAGAAACGTATGATGTGTTTGACAGTCAAAGTTTACTCCATACGTTGTAAGCACGTGTTATATTCGATTATTGATTTTTGTTGTAATTATTCAGAATATTTACTTGAAAGGTAAGTCCAAGTTATTCGTTTATTGTGTTCTTTAATAATATATTCTCAAAACTCGTATTCTTAACTATAATTTTATGTAGTTACCGCACGAATAATTTATTTCTATTTGATTTAAATTAATTTCTAATCTTAAACTGGTGTTTGGGGCAGAACGGACTGGGGCAGAATGGACCGTTCCGTTCCGCCCCATTTATACTATATTAAGGTGATAGTAATACTAATACCGAATTTATGTAACAAACTTTAGCAGACATTGGCCTTTCACGCGGGTGGTGTGGGTTCATACCCCGTGACCATCAAAACTCTTTTTGCTTTTATGTTTTTTTAACTCCCATGCAAAAAGGTTGATCAGAACGGGTTAGCACATGGTTTTGGTTTTTGTTTTTAAATTTTGCAGGCATTGACAGTGAAGATGATGAAGCCGTTCATACCTGTTCGTTATGCATTGATTAATTTTTTAATATTTTTAATTTATTTTCTAATTAAAAAAAAAATAGGTTTGTTATTTTGGGTTCCTTTCTGCCCCATGGGTGGGGCAGAACGGTCCTTTTATTATTGGCTACTATTTTATTTTTTTAAAATTTTATTTTATGTTGATTAAACACCTTGATATATGTGCCTTACAAATAAATATTAAACAAACATATTTTTAAATTTGCAGTTGTTTTTGGCTTTTATTTCAAGTTTTACAACCAATCAAACCTTAGGTGGGCCGTTCTGCCCCACCTTCCCCTACCAATCTACTTTGTGTGTGCTCATTGAAAAGGACAGGAAAAACTTTATTCGACAGTATCACTTTTAAACGTCATAATTTATTATTTTATATATTTTTTTATCACGGGGGTCATTAATTATAGTGCCCAGTTATTCAAATGAGGCAACTTGTTGTACATAGTCTCCCCTAATCAAAAGATTCACATTAACCACTGTTCTTGAGAATACAACCACATTGGTCCTGGAGGTATTTATATACAATCCGAACTGTTCGCTGTGCTGAACTATATGGTCCATTATGTTTTACAATGCCTGACATATTCTCTGCTAAAATCCCAATGTCGTCTACATACCTAACTACAACACCATTCATCTTGATTCATATTGTAACTTTAGCAAAAGCTTCCTTAAACCATCTTAACTCATCTTTTCCAGATCTCCTATGACAAGGGCATCTTCCCAGAGAGCTGGAAGACTGCTCGTGTGCAGCCCGAACAAAGGTTTCAAGTCCCTTCCATCCAATTATAGACCTATATTTTCTCTCTTAATTCTTTATTCCCAACCAACTTAAAGTTTATTACAGGGAATATAATATAACATAACATTAAAATATATAACATTAAAAAAATATAACAGTATTAAGAAAAACTAATAAACTAATAAAATCCTAAAGAAAAATTGTTAAAACAGTCAATTCTTTTAAAAATCTTTTTAAGGTGTATTTTAATTTAATTTAATTTAATTCCTTAAAAAAACTGTTAAAAAAAAATTCAAATTTTTAAATAATGCTTCCTCAAATGTATTTTAAATAACTGCAATTTCTTGATTTTCTTTATGTTTGTTGGAAGGTCATTATAAATTTTTATGCCATTATGTAATAAAGATTGCATACCAAAATTGCTTTTTACAGGTACTGTTTGCAATAATTTAGTTTGTCAGCAAAGTTATGGAGAAAGCGATCAACTTGCAAATTTTAAAATATCTAGAAAAACACAAAATCACCCATGGTAGACAGCACGGATTTCGTCACCAAAGACCCACAGCTGATCTCCTTAGCTTTGTTACACATAACTAGAACAAGTCTCTCGAATTTCATGGCAAAGCTCAGATTGTTGCTCTTGATATTTCCAAGACTTGTGACCAAGTATGGCAAGCCGCACTCCTCAACAAACTACCTTCTTGCGGTCTTCCTACCAAACTATGTACCTGGATCGGTACCTTCCTCTCTAATCGGCGCATATCTGTCGCGGCTGACGGTCACTCAGCTAACTTCCTAGCCTATCAATGCTGGCGTCCCCAAGGTTCAGTCCTGGCACCAACCCTATTTCTTCTTCACATCAATGACCTGCTCTCTTCAACTACCAATACCATCCACAGTTATGCTGACGATAGTACTCTTCACTCCAAACTTCATTTTTCCAGACAAGTCTTGAATTAAGCGCTGGATAATACACGCAGATCTATGCACCTATCCCTTTCCCAAGATATTCAATTAATCTTAGACTGGGGTGCCAAGAACCTTGTTCAGTTCAACAACTCTAAAACCCGGTCTTACTCCTGTCACGCAAAAAATCTTGCAACGCTTAACCCATCCACATGAATGGCCCAAATCTACAGAACAATGAAACGTTCGATCTTGTTGGCATCGCTTTTGAACATGATCTCAGATGGCATGCACAAACACATTACTTCAGTAGCCACAACAGCACCTAAAACGCTTGGTTTTCTCTTTCGAGCCAGAAAATACTTCTCCCCTTCCAACTTATACATTCTCTATGTTTCCCCAATAATACCTAACCTAGAGTACTGCTCCCACATCTGGGGAGCGGCATCACCCTCGACCGTTAACATCATTGATTCTATCCAAAGGAGAGCCATTCATCAATGACCCAGTCCTCACAAGAAAACTCCCTTCCCTCGCTTATCGCCGCGCTATTGGGGATTTACTCCTTTTCTGCCGGTACTTACACGGATTTTGCTCTGAAACATTAGCAAGTATTATTCCCCCCTTGACTGTTCCTAACAGAACAACAGGAAGCGCGTTACTTATGCATCCCTTTACTGCCCAGTTACAAAAGCCTAGAACACACCTCTTCTCTCGCTCATTCATACCCAGGGTCTCCAGATTATGGAACAAATTACCTGCAGATGTTTTCCCTTCCCATACTAACCTCCAATCCTTTAAATACCGTGTCAATAAATTACATTTCCCTTTTCTTCATACGCCCACGATACGTTAGTGCTTAGGCTTGAAGTCTACTTGGGATGTCTTAGATAAAAAAAATGACCCATGCGCTGCTACTCTGGTTGGTTATAGTTTTCTATAATCGACACAAGGTGATCGTGTTGTTTTTGTCTGTCGATCATTTGACAGCGAACGTAAAACAGTGCGAAAAAATATCGCTTTGTCTCTACAAATATAATTCAACGACCTCGCGAAGTCCCACTGCTGAATACCTATATATCAAACCCTCTTTTGGTTAGCGTATGGCTTTTGATGTTGCTTGCTTCATCCTAACATACAATGTTTGAGGCCAGTGCAGTTTGAAAATAATTCTTGTTTCTTTTCAGTCAGTCTTTTCTCCTTGGTTTCTCTTTCTTTCTTAAGTTTTTTAGTTTTTTTTTGTAGTAATCCTAAAGTCTGGCCAATATGCGATTGCCACAATGCCGAGAAATCATCAAGAATAGAAGAATAGAAACAAGATTCATAAATATTTGGGTAAAACAACTACTTACGTAATGTAGTGAGAATTAAAAATAGTACATCAAAAACACATTACAGAACTAAAGCTATGGCCGAAGACAGCTATTGATAGTGAACATTTCTTAGAAACAAAAAGGGTTTGACGATTTCGCCTATATAGATTTGAGCTTAGGTGTATTATTTACCTCTGGTGTTATTCGTTTTAAAATATTATGTCACCAAAAATATTTGTTTTTATATAATATTGTATTTATTATTTCACTGTTTTATGTTTCATCAATTTGTATGAATTACAAAAAAGGACATCTTAACCATAGTAAATTAAATCTCATCGTATATCCTAAATCAAAGCAAATTCTTTGTAATGTGCCGCAGTATTTGTAACGTAACCAAGTCGCTGAACGTAACTCGTGTCATAAAGTAAATTTATCTATGTGACAAAGGTGTGGCGCTGAGCGGCAGCTTTACTACGCCCAGTCAATTCTTGCAAAATAGTTTACATATTATTTTATTCTGCACTGTTGTTATTCCCAAGAGATATGACATATTCGTAATATTCAGACAACATTTGAAATTACGTATTGAAACAACGTTTATTAGTTTATTACTAAATATTTAACACGATAAATCGTTGCATAAATCGTTTAGGGAAGTCATTACAAACCCACAAAAAATATTTTGAAGAGAATTACTACGATAATTTAGTTACAAAAAATGTTTACTTTTCGGTATAATTTATTACAATTTAAAAAGCAGCCATTTGTCCTTAGTGAAAAGTGACGCCGAACAGGTTTGATTTTCTCGGAAACAGTCAGAGGGAGAGAAATCGAATTTTTTGGGTTGATAGAGGAATAGTTCAACTAGCTTCGGTAAAAAAGTCAGTTATACAGGATGTTTCGTTTCGGAGCCATTAAACGTCGAAGTCGAAATTTCCGCGATTAACATTGAAATCGGGTACAGGTCGCAAATGTGAATTAAATCGATGTAAATTTTCGGAGATTGTAGGGGACCCGGAGCTTCAGAACTCCACTGAAACAGGTGAGGATCAGAAATCGCAAGTAATTCTTTTGAAATTTTTTCCCTTTCTCTCTGAAAGAAAAAGAAAGTAAGAGATTTTTTTTTATTAATTTTCTATCCTTTTAATAAGTAACACGCTATATACTGCCTACCAACGATATTTATTTATAATAATATAAATCAATGACGGACATGCGCATTATACTTAATTCGTATGCATTTTCGTCCCGTATTCATACAGAGACCTTCCAAATGAGTTGTTTTGTGTAATTCGTGTATATTTTTCTTTGCCAGGGCCAGTGTATTTTAGATGCTTAAGTATGGAGTTGGCTCAGAACTGAGCACCATATTTTTATAGCCCTTATATTAAGCCTTTGCGTTTTCACATTTTATGGTAGAATTAAGGATTTCAGAATTTTCGAAATTTATCGATTGCAATACTATCCAGTGAAAGGCCCATCTTGCATGAATTGAATTGCCAAGAAAGTTCAAAATGCATGTGACAATTTCTTTCAATTACTGATACCTAATTCATGGCACAGACAGCACTAGAAGTTAATATAAAAACAAGCTATAAGAAAATAGCTCGTATTGCTAGACTATGGTGGATAAGGATGGGATGCAAAAGTTCCAAGCCTGACCTAGAGGGTCTCAATTTAATATTGAGACATTTGTATGCAGCACTCTTCGTTAAAATATCTTTGAAGTTTCAAGAGAGAGTAGTTTGTATTTTAATATCGTTAAAGTTTATGTAGTTATACATTCTCTAAATGATGGAAAGAATCGAGATCAGTGCTGTAATTAAATATTTCCATATTAAACGTTCATCTTCTACAAAGATAAAAGCTGAGCTTGATCCTATTTTAGGTGAGTCAGCTCCTTCATTTTCAACAGTAAAACATAATATATTCTTTAAACTATGGCAAAACCATGAGTTTCGGACTTTAAACGTGGTCGTACGAGCACTAAAAATTCTCCGCGTTCTAGCAGGTCAAAAACTGCAATAACTGAAGAAATTGTGCAAAAAATTCATAAAATAATTTGAATGATCGTCGGCTGAAGTTAAGAAATAGCTGAGGCTGTGGCCATATTGAAAGAGCTAACAATTCATATTTTATATAAAGTTATAGATATAAGATAACTATCCGCGCAATGAGTGTCCCGATTGCTAACACCAGAGAAAAAACTCATCCGCATGACCTTTTCAGAGGAGTTTTAACACTTTTTAAGCACAGCCCAATCTTACTTCTAACGCCGATTTGTTACTGTCAATAAGACATGGATCCACCACTACACACCAGAGATCAAATAAAAATTAAAACACTGGACAGCGAGGGACGAACCGACTCGAAAGAAGGCAAAGCTTATTCTATCTGCAGGAAAAGTTATGGCGACCTTTTCTTGGGATGCCGAAGGCATTCTCATAGATTACTCTGAAAAGGGGAAAGCAATATTTTCAGATTACTATGCGAGCTTGCTTGGGTTTGCTTAACCAAAACGTTTGCGAGAAACGTCCAACCAAGACAGGCGCGAGAAAATGGAGTTTCTTATGAGAACTGGGTGATTGGCTGATGGAGTGGCTATTTTTTTGTGGGAATCAACGATGTTAAGTATTGGATGTAATGTCCAGGCGCGGCCCGTAAAATTTTAGAGTTGTATATCTCTGTTGCTACTTATGGGACCCATGCCAAGTTCAGGTTTTTTAATAATGAGCCTACTAGGAATGTTTTAGTAAAGAAAAAAATATTTTGTAATTTGCGAAAAAAAGTTGAACTTTTGAATTGACTCACATGGTAAAAAAATTAACACGCATATGTATTATATTTAAGTATCTAGTATTTTTTTTAAACCTAAAATATTATGAAATGAAAATCAAATGACTATAACTTTCTACAAACACATTGTTTCTCTTAAAATTTAAGACTTGTTGACAAAATGATGTAAAATTTATTTAGAAAAAATAATAAATACGATACCTAAGCGTGTTATTTTTTTTACCAGGTGGGTCAATTCAAATATGTGCAAAAAAAGATGCTTTCGAGTAGCAAATCTAGATGGACAGAAGGTATAAGTAAATTAAAAAAAAATACTAGAATATTGGTAAGTTAGGATGACAAACCGTTTTGTTCTCGCAAGAACAGGTTTAGATTTTTCGTCCATGATGAAATAGTGTTTATTTCTTAGACCATAAACAATGAAAAAGTAATTTCGCACTCGAGCTTGCCCGTTTTTTACTGTACTTTTGTATAGCTCGAGGTGACGTTGACCCCCCCCCCCCCCCCCCTAGACAATATTCGAAATTCGCCCCTGCCCCCAGTCAAATATTAATTGAAGATCTTGCGAAACGAATATGTACATAAACTTGCCGATATTACACAGTTCAAGATATATATTGGAGTAGTATCCTCATTAATAAAATATTATCAGACACCTAAGTTGTACTTGCAGTTGTCGGGTAAAATATAAATCCTATTTCGTTTCCATTTTTATTTTTGTCCATTAAGCCTTGTTCGTGACTAATATTTATATGTCCTTAAAGGAACCGTAGCATATTTATATATTTATGAATATGGCATTAATTAGAATATATCGCATGTTATAAATTTTGGGTCAAAATGGAAAAAACAAACAAAATGCAAGTTAAGCATTACCATCAGGCGCTGCCCGTGAGTTTTTTTTACAGGTGGGTCAAAATTTTGCGGGCAACTAGTGATATCAACGCAACAAGCAAAATACACTTTCTTAATTAAGGAAGGGCTTTTAATAATGTGCCAAGAAATTGTTTACCTACAAATAAACACCTCAAAAATCATAAAATAGGTACTGCAGTATATTGAACATTGCTACTCTACAGGTTTATGGCTTTTTTCTATGTGTTTTAATACCCTAGATTAGTAGATTGTTAGCGGCTTCCCGTTTTGATACGTTTAGCGTTTCCTCAATAGAGGTCGCGCCTTATACTAAAAGCCCAGAATAAATAGATGGTGACGTTTATTATGAGCTAAAAGTATCATTCGTAAAATAAAACTAGGAATGCTGACGAAACTCCGTTTTCTTGCTAGCTTGTTGCCAATACACTTTTTAGAGCCAATCTAATTTTTTAAATAACGAAAATAAAAAAAGCTTACCCCAACACAGCCTCGAACCCTCGATCTCTCGGTCAACTCGCTGAGACTCTACCTCTGGACTACGCTGGTAATGTAAGAAAACCGGTCCGATGCGATATTTGATGACTAGCGCTGGAATGGCTGTGATCGTATTTATAAATTTTTATGTTTAACCACTAATTAATAGTACATTAATGCAATGCAAATACAATGCGCATATTAGCTACCTAATTAGTTTTTCTCTTTCCAAACCAAAAGTTTTGAAAGAATATATCCGGGGCGGTTTGACTGTATTTCCATAGTGGGAGTGGCCCGATATTATTGGTGGGCCGTCGACCAATTGTGTCTCTTTTTAACTTCCTAAAGCGCGTAGGACTGTTTCTCTCTTAGTTTTAATTAATTTATATCGTCCGTATAAACCTACGAGGTCAATTTAAAATACGACCCGGCCCAGAGCAAGCTTGGATAATCTTTCGGCTTAATCCTTTCGTGGGGAGTTTTCGCATGGAACTTGCACTTTTTTGAAACAAAAGATTCTTTCTTGGTTTTAAAAAATAAATTATTAGGTAGATCGTTAAAAATTTTAGGTGGGTCATTGACCAAATGACCTAAAGACGGGCCTGGTTACCATATATACTAAACCATAAAACATGTTTACTTAGTTTGTTGATTTACCGCAAATTAATTATTTTACATTTGCCAGTTTAAATATCTCCAAATTTTTTACAAACTAAAGTGGGTAAAACAGTGACGACTTTTTAAATTGACAAAGAAATCACTCACTATATTCACATCGTTTCTTGTTAACACAATCCAACCCTAAAAGACTGGCCTACATCCGTTTCTTAGTATTCCTAAAATTAAACTGAGAATTTCCACATATCGTCAGTGGAAAGGTAAAAGGTCTAAAGCACCACGTCGTACAGGTGGCGCTTTAGACCTTTTACCTTTCCTCTGACGATAATATAATCTATTAACAACATTTAAATATAAAGTATGCCTAAATAATGGAAATTTTCATTTATAAGAAGATCCGTTACCCAGCGGATTTCTTATATTAACATTCCCGAACCCCATGTGATTTGTTCTACGGCCCATTACCCCCTTACTTGTTACGTCTTCTTCATCCATTCATAGCGCCGTGTTTGAAACCTCCATGCATTCCGTTTCCGACGCTTGCTTAGAACAGGGTTGCCAAGACACAACTTTTCTACTGATGTATTGGGTTTGTCATTTAGTCACTTGTCATTTATGGCACCCTGTTGAAGTCTGGTCTATTTTACGTTTAGAGGTTGGCTAAAAGACAGGACCGGACTTGTACTCACCGTTCAACTTAAATAATAAACACCAAGAAAATCTAGGCTCTGAAGTCTATAAAGTCCAAGAGTAAAATGTTTAAAACACACACTATACAAAAACACCCACAGAAACACCAACATCACAAACACAGTACGCCAAAATCAAACGATATTAACACTATGCAACCTATCGTGTCAGCTTGATACGGCCCACTACCAACCTACTGCTGATCTAGGGACTTTTCGAAGGAAACAATATCAGCTGTTGATGTCATTTTTGATTGTCAAATGGCAAAATGCTGAGTTTTATCATAATTTGAACTCTAACTAATATCACTAGTATATTTTTTTGCTTGAAGCTTCTTTCTTTGTTTTTTTATTTGATTTTATTGTATTATAAACAATTATGAACACTTTTAGAGTAGGTACCTACTTCTAGTATTCATCCTAAACTATTTTATTTGACCTTGTTAAAATCTAGTGATTTTAAATATTATATAATTTATATAATTTCGGCAACATTGTAACAATATCCGTCGTGGCGCCCAAGTCGTCGTCAAGTCTACGCAGGATGCACCGGAAAGCGGGAGCTTTTCCGTAAAACTTGGCCGGATTCGGAAAGGGCGAAAAAAGCCCTCGAAACATTTTCCGCGCGTTATAACCTAAAAACTAAACAATTTATAAGTGTTTGGTGATTGTCCGAAAATTAACAGTGGGCGTGGTAAAATTTAGTGACAGTTTTTTGTCCCCATTATCTAGTAATACTCAAAAATATGAAAGTTTGTATAACCTCAAATCTTAGCTCTAATAATATCTGTAATAGCTCTAGTTTTTTTGGTCCAAACCAGTAAGCTAGTGGATGAGTGGATTATATTCTAATTAACAGATTAAGAACTAAACAATTTAATAAAATGTCAAATTTAGCTATCCTGATTATTATTTTGAATTTACTTAAAAATACACATCATTCCTTATATACATATACCTAGGTATCGTTAATTTAAAATTTTTAAATTTAAATGAACCTGTCAAAATTTAAGTATCTTGGTTATAAAAATGTT
This sequence comes from Philopedon plagiatum, assembly GCA_963971165.1. Lineage (NCBI taxonomy): Eukaryota > Metazoa > Arthropoda > Insecta > Coleoptera > Curculionidae > Philopedon > Philopedon plagiatum. Next base: position 65,922,401 of record OZ020194.1, read on the forward strand.
GCACTAAACCCAATTATTTTGTATCAAGAGTCAATTTACATATCTACATATTTGCCAATTTTTTTGTTCTTATTTTATTTTCTGGTTAGTTTGATGCCTGTGTAAATAAATATTCAAGTATCCTGTAATTTGGTTAAATATAAGATCATTTTTAGCTGTCTCATTTCGTAAATTTTAAAGGTACGCGTCCATCCAATAAAAAAATAGCAATAATTTTCTATTTTTGTTGTTGTCTTGTTTTCAATTGTTAGTCAAATTTTTTACTTAGTCCATACATAGGTATTCCTTCGCCACGATTTTAATTTTTTTAGTGATCAATTAGTTATAAAATTGCGAAATATTAAAACGCCTTATATTAAGTCAGATTAGAAAAACCACGGTACTCTAAACAAATTTAGCGAAAAAACCGCGTGCAAATCACGAGGCTTTATAGAGGATACCAATTAGCTAGATAAATAAATTTGGCCATAAACTGTTTACTGAAATTAAGGAAATAAACATTGCTTAATACCTATTATTCAATGCAATTTGTATTAAAGTATGTAAACTGCGAGCAACAGAAAGTAATATTACCAGATTTCAAAAAATCGACGCAATCACTTCAAAGTAAGAATCAATTTTCATTTGGCGAGAAATTTCAATTTTCTTGGGTCGGTTAACCAAAGGTCACTAACAATAGTTGGAATATCGAAAAAGTTTATAAGGAAATGTTGCTCAGAAGATAATTTAATAGCTACGTTCAAAATTGGCAATTAATTGGAAAAAACAGAACTTTGGCCGTTTTTATAAAAATGTTTTTATTTGGAAAATTTCTTGTTACAACTTAGAAATAGGTTTTGCAGAGCCAAATAAACCTTTCATCATAATTTGTTGCTTCACTAAATTAGTCCGTTTTTTTTCGAGAAAATTTTTAAAAATATTGGAAAATCGAGCGGTCGCATAAGCACTTTTCAATTACCGTCACTCAGAATTTAGAATATTTATTTTATCCTTTAAAAGGCACACAAATCTAATCATTAATAGAAATAAACCAAAAGAAATATTATTAACTTGATATTTTCTTCGCAAAAAAATATGCCAATAATGTTATGTTAGTAAAATGGTGAAATGTACAATAAATTCTTATTGAATGATTTTTCTACTGATTTATTGCGAACAATAATACATATTGTGTCTTTTAAAGGGTAAAAACGAATATTTAAACTTTCGAGCTACTTTACAGTATTTGAAAAGTAGTTCTTTTGCGACAGCTTGGCTTTTCAAACAATAACATTTTAAAAAGTTTCATCGAAAACAAGGACTAACCAAACAATTAAATAAAATTAAAAAAAAACTGCTGAAATTATCTATGTTATGTACTAGTGACATATTATGTCACTAGTACATAACATAGGACTTTATTGGACGAGTCTGTTTATAGTGGAGCGAGTCCAATAAAAGGACTAGTCTAATAAATCCTTAGTATGTACGTGTGTTATACATGATTTTATGTACGATTTCATACTATACAGTTTTTTTTTAAGTTTTTGCAGCAATTTTTAGCTAAAAGAATAAAATGCCAAAAATGAAAATATCGGTGTTTAATATAGCAGATATTACTTTGAATTTAGTTCCTGAAGCGTTTTTTGTTTATTGTCAAACATAAATGCCAAGACAAAAAATGGAACTTAGTAGCTTCGATGAAGAAATTTTCAAGAACGCAAAAACTATTGCAAATATTGCAACGGATGCCTTGCTACCATAGAAACCCTGGCATTTCTATGAAGAAACTTATGCTGCTTCGAATGGTGTGCAAGTAACAAAATCAAAAAAACTTCTGAAGACAGTATATTGGCATATTCTAACAGCAATGGAGTAATTTTGTTTTACTAGTACAATAACAAGTCACTTTATGGCCGTAAAACTATACCATAAATAGTACTTTATAATGCAATCGTACACAAAGGAATACTACGAGTGTATGTTCATAAAAAAATGAATAACATTTTCGTTTTTGCCCAAAGAATTCCAATTTTATGTGCAGCCATAGAATTAAATTCTGAACAACTTTTTATAATATTTTTTTTTTTTGATATTTCGACAAATAATGTTACTTTCGGTCAACCGACCCAAGAAAATTCAAATTTTCCGCCAAATGACAAATAACTGTAAGGATCGCGAACTTCTCTATTAGGTCTAAAGTGATGCCTAAAGTGATGCAGAGTTAATCTGCTTAATCGACTTCTTTTTCGACACCTGCTAGTAAAAAAAATCCCATACCCATGCCGCATACTTTCTATCAGTCGCAGTATAAAAATAGAAATATTAAATTTATGAGTGTAAGTAAATATTCTAAAAAGGACTAGAATTTATGCGTAATTAAAAGACACAAATTTTCATATCGAAGGAGGAGAAAATGCTGTCAGAAATGCGATACATCTGTCGAATTTTGGCGGCACGCGATTTTAAAGGAAAAGTTCAAAATAAAATTTTTATTTTTTTAATAAATTATATATCTTTTTTATGTTTCTGCACCAAAGAGTACTTTTTTATAGCACAGCTAAGCTACAATATTAAAAAACCAAGAGAGAGAGAGAGAGAGGGGGGCACCTAACTCTAATAACTTCTCTTAATACATTTGTTATGGAGATGGTTTTGAATGAATAAAACAGCCCGCAAAATTGACTTTGCTTGTAAGCTAATCACCACTAACTTTATTAACCCAGTCTAATAGCATTAGGGTAAAATAGAATTTTCCAAAAATGCCAAACACATTAATCCCATGTTAAAAATAGAATCTATTTCTTTCTAAAAGAGCTGTTTTTTGTTAGACATGTGCCCCTGACAATATACTTTCTTTGGGCTTTGTTTTCACCCTCTAAAATAACAAACCATAAAAACTGACTAAATGGGAAAGACAAATTTACAGCGAACAGTTTTCAAACCGACAATAAGCAGTTTCCGGATATTGTTCCAAGTATGGGGAGATATTTTGCATCTGTTCTTATTTATATATTGTTTGTTCTAGTGCAGTTTAACATTTCAGAATCCTATGCAAAGCAGGTAATAACAAGAGTAAATATTATCTGTAAATAAAGTTGCCTTATGCCAGTTCAGTCTCTAAGCTGTTTATCACAAAACTGAAAAGCTCACAGAAAATAATTATTAAGTACCTCTTCAAAAAAATATGTAGTTTTGACTAAAATACCCTTTTGCTCAGGTTTACTTAATATCATAGAAAAATTATTTATAGACCGGGCCACAATTTTCGCGAAAGTGGCAAATTTACGGAGCTGCACCTGTAAACAACGTTGGTCCCGTTGGTCCCGCGCATTACTGCAGAACGCTCAGTTAGGCACATAATGGACCGGACTTTAAAATTTACTATTTATTATATACGTTACGTAGGTATGCTTCAATGTGTTATGGGTCCACAAATGATAATTTCAATTTATTATAAAGTAATGTTAATATTAATAACAATAATATAATATTATAAAGCTCAAAAATAAACAAAACCCAACAACGCCATCCATTACCCAATTGCAATAGCGTCACCCCAATTCTAGTCATTTGCTAATAGCTGAAAGCAGTAAAGAGTGCGCAGGCCTCTACTGGACCGATACTAAACTGTACCGATCTATAAATCTATCTATGATAAATATGCTCAAGGAACGGCCGCTGTTTGCATTTTCAAAAACCTCTAAACTCTTTTTTATTATTATTACTAAGCACATATTAAACAGAATTAAAAAGCAGGACATAATAATACAAATACCATACGTTTAGAAAAAATACTGAATAATTTTACTTATTCCAGTTTAATAAATCATTTACACTGAAAAGACATTGTGGGACGTTGTGTACCTTTTTCCAACAATTTGTTCTCAAAAACGTCCAAGACCAATTTGTAGCAAAATTTGCTACAAGTGTATGAAAATGTATAAAAACTGTTGTTACTAATAATCCAATTAGAGTAAATTGCTCTACAAAGACTTTGCAACAATTTTGTGTGAAAAAAAGTCCAAACGATTTTTTTAGTGTACAAAGACGTGGGCTTCTTTTGTGTAACACAATACGAGAAGTGTAGCTTTTTTACAATTTTAGCTAATTTTAGAAAGGGACAATTACCATGACGAAACTATTTTTTTGTTATTTTAGTAAAGTCAGAAAATGAAAATACGTTGCAATAAGAGAGGAAAATAATAATTTATTTTAATACTGGCTCGGTACGGAAGAAATCTCGAAGGGATAGATTGTAGATAGATTCCATGTCAAAATTAGAAAAAAATTATTACATGAAATACAACTTAACTTTAGTTAGGCTCTGTAGTTTGCGGAACCTTACTTTGCTCGGCCCACAATAATGCTCTGTTGCTGTAAAAACGGTAGGAATGAGACCTAAACCTAAACATGAACAAACAACCATTTTCTCTTGTCTACAAATCATATTACGGGGAAATTTAAAATCTTTATCTTCATGTAACCTCAAGGGTTCTTCTGAGGGAATTTAAAATCCTTATCTTAATGTAACCTCTACAAATAGTTTTTTTTGTGTAACCATAATAAGGGTTGTATTTTTTACAATTTTAGCTGACTTTAAAAAGGGACAATTATTACCATGAAATTGGATTTTATTTTCTATTTTTTTTTCGACAATACTCGGTGAAGGTAGGAAATTAAACTATATCAAAGCGAGACGGAAGATGATCTATTTTAACACCAGTTCGGCACGACAAAAATTTCGAAGGGGTACATTGTAGATAGATTAATTTTTTTTATTCAAAATTAGAAAACAATTAATATATGAAAAACATGGAAATCTCGCCTTTGTTTAGAATCTGTAATTCGCGGGATGCGGGGCTATACTTTGCTCGACCCACAGCCCACAGTTATCTTGTCACCCTATCGCTTTAAAAATGACACAGAAAAAGACTGAGTAGAATAGGCTTAAACAAAAAGAAAGAGATGTAAAAGTTTTTTACCAATATTGAAAAAAATATAGGTATGCTTAAAAATAGATACTTTTTTCATAACAATATTTGATTTGAGTTAATTGATTGATATAAAACAATAACATTACGTTAAGTCCTGCCTAACATTTAATTTTTTTAACCAATTATTTTAAATATCATCTTTTTAATTTAAAAATGAATTCAACGTGCTCAAATAATGTTCTTGTTGTAGAGCAATTTAGCTTTTTTCCTATACTACAGAGTGCAGTGTGTTGATAAGTCGACTTCAGTGTTCTCTTTCAAATTAAATATATAATTGACATAATATTTATTATGTAGTAGGCTTAGCGGAAATAAACAGCCAGATTCTCCAACGCTAGTCCGGTCTAATTTGACAACCAAAAGTTTTAAACTGACAACTGTAAGAATAAAACAATTAAATTTTATACTGTGAATTTATTTCGGAGCTTTTTCGCAAATTTATAAAGAAATGGGCAATTTTAGTACGCACTTTCGACAATAATAGAATTAAATTCACTCTAGCAACCCGTTCCAAGATAAAAATCATTTGAAAACCAAGCAAATCACTGAAATATCCGAATAATTCATAAGTTTTCAATGACGTCTTATTAACAACGACAGGACAAAAACGTGTCAAAATATAACTGATCAACTAGAAGATTTTAATTTAAACCAATACTAAATCTTAAACTTTCTTAGTGAATCTGGACGAAAGAGTTTAAAAGTAATAAAGTGATTTTCTGAATTTTAAGGAACAGTGGTGTCGCAGACGTTTCGTAATAAACGCTGCACAAATTTTGCGAGGCAAGAATTTTTATTCACTTTACCAATATGATTACACTACGATTTTTACAATTTAATTTTACCTATTCAGTTCAATTATATTTCCAGTGATAACACATCTAGCTGGTTGTCCTTACTTTTTTGTGTCGTCACAGTTATCTACTAAATAAATTAGGTACCGTTTTTATTTCTTTAGGATTGTATAATTGCAAAAACCGGATATAACTCTATTTGCTTCGCACCTTAACATTTTAAATTTTTTTATAGATCACGTGACTTTACAGCTTTTCGTTTTTCGTCGATGAACGAATAAATAACTTTAATGACAGACAAAAAAGAAAATTAATAAGTTACAATGGCAGTGACGTGGCAATTTTAACCCTTCCAGATTTTAAAAGCAACTTTAGACATATTATAAGCTCACTTCTAGTGTCAGTTATTTTATAATAGGCAAAAATAAAGCATTTTGCCATTTCCTAAATTATATTTAAAAAGTAGAATAGATTGGCTTCAATTGGATAAAGCTTTGGAAACTACTCTATTACAACTTCCATTGTTTAATTGTTTTTAAAAATTTTATTTCAACAATTACTTTGACAACTTTTAATACACACATTTAATAAAGAATTTATGATTTTAGGATGATCATTCGACTTTATGATGAAAATAATATGTAATTTAATTAAATTCGGCAAAAATATATATGTACTTATTTGTTAAAAAATCTAGTTCAAACGATGTTTTCTTGTGTGGCATTACATTTTTTCACTAACTCTTACGTCCGTATTTTTTGCCAGGTGCACAAAATATATATAACTTATGTCTTATTAAGGAAACTTCAAGACCAGACAATTTTGTAATCTAAAACCTTAAAGCGATAAAATATAATTTTAGTATTAGCAATTTTTAAAATTCTAAATCAAACTATAACTGAAAGTTTATAGTTTTGTATACTAATCATGGTATTAATAAACTTATACCCCTTGAAGCTAAAATATCATTAGGGTAAAACGTTTTTCATGGTGCTGAAAAAATGTTCGTATTATAAAAGCTCTGCTTCTACAACTAAACAAAAATCTATTGTCGACTTTTATTAAACTATCTAGAGCAACTGAATGAAAAATATATCAGGTCGTTTATACCGACCTATATTCCTTACCCTCTATTTTCTGTTAATTATCCCCATGTCGGCAGTATGAACCAGAACACGCAAAGCTCACAACACAAACTATTGATATAACAACCTCATTTGGTCATAACATATTCTGTTTTATTTTGGGGCAATTGAGTGACCTACCTTTTCATGGACTGATTTGTATTACCCACCTAATAATTCTTCAGCTGACACACTTTCTTTGTTTGAAATTTTGTTATGTAATTTGATGGTATGGACACGTGATAAAAGTCAATTTCTGGCTCATGGTTTAAAGAAGAAACTAGGTTGGGTCAACATAGTATTGAGCGTTATCCATTGTATATTTCTAGTTTTGAAAACCTTTTTTATTGTGACCAACTTCCATCCATCCACGGTAATTTCACAATCAGCACTATTGAAAAAAAGGAAAACTAAAAATGTATTTATTTATTAAAAAACATAACTCTCTAAGGGGACGCCAATATTTCATTATTTGACATTCGTGACAAATTATAACCAACCCATAATAACTCTTATTAATTTTTGTTGCATACGGGAAAAGGGGTTATTTGTGCCGAGATAATAGTAATATTTTGCAGCTAGAAATTGCAGACATGCTAACTTATATATCCGACAAAATTTAAAGTGGTGTTTCTATTACGATTTATAAATAACGTAAAAATTAAAAAAAAATCAGTATTCCTCATCTTTGATAGGCTTACAAATTCAGTTAGCAAATGAGGTGAAACCTCTGATTAACACTGGAGGCGGGGCGCCAAGTCTGTGAGACCCGACTACCCGAGAAACGGTCACCATTTCTAAACAAAATTTTTCCGAGATCTGAGTATTTCAATACCTTCTTGAATCATTGTCAAGATCTCGTCTAGCAAGCGGCCAGTTTGGATATTGGCACATTTCAAAGTTCGGTTACTTAAAGTCTGTGAGACCCAGCGCCCCGACTAACGTTTTGATATTTTTCGACCAGTTTATTTAAAACAAATATATAATATCCAATAAATATGTAATAACTAAATATATAATATCCAAAAAAGGTCGTTCTTGAACAGAAATTCATTTGGAACTACGTTCAGTGGAAACAAATGTACCGCGATCTGTAAGGGAAAGAAGGTGAGAGGTAGCAGGTACTATAAACGTACATGTAGGTAAATGGAGAAATTTTTCTTGCTGGAACAAGAAAAAGATGTTTTTTTCTACAAGAAGACGTTTTTCTGCATGAAAAACTCCAAAACAAGATATTACTGCAAAAAATGCAAAAACCTAGCTCATCTTCAATCTTGGTGCTACCCTTGTTCAGCCGTTGCTGAAAATCAACAAAACTTACTGCTTATTGTTCACTTAGCTTGTTGCTAACAGTAATTGGTAATTTTTTGGTTAAGAAGTTTTTAAATTGTACTTATTATGTATAACCAAAAATAGACTAAAAATTTATGTTGCATTTTTTAAAGTCACCCTGTACATATTATTATTGGTTTTTAATTTAACTTTTCTATCATTTATATTAATAAATAGAACTTATTTGAATGTGAGATTAACAATTTGGTATTAGATACCTTCCTTCTAATATTTTTGGTATGGGTCTAGGAGACCCGTGCGCCCCGACTCCCGTTACAATTTGGAGCGCCCCGCCTCCAGGGTTAAAATACCACTCCAAATTTTATGGTTTAGGGGTTAGCAGGTCTGCATGTGTTTTGCAAAATCTTCCTAAGGAGCGATTCGAGCTAGACTATAAGAAAAAATAGTCTGGGCACAGGGACAGGGAAGCAAGAGCGAGATAACAGGTATTTTCTTATTGGTGATTGAAATTAAGACCGTTGCGCCGTCGTCGGCCGATTTGCTTACTAACAGAGTGGGCACTGTTTTCATTTCGTATGTAATAAATAAGTGCTGGGCGCTTTTACTGTTTTTATGTGATGCGGTCAAATTTTAAAGCGTCGCTGGAAGCAGAACTTTCACGTTTATGTTTTGAACTCGGTTTTGGATTTAGTTTTCTCAGACATATTAAGAGGTTTAGGATATTAAAAACCCATAGAGAAATTAATTGTTTTTTGCAAAATACATCCTATACCTAATAGGTAAATTTTAAAATACGTAGAAAAGTAATATCGTATTTCACGTAAGTAATTTTTTGAAGTATAATGCGTTTTTGGCAATCATAAATTATTAATAGGTTACTGTTGGGCAATTCTAGCGTAATTTATTAATTTTTTAGAAGAACAAATTTAAAACATAATATTCCCCTCAAAAGTAAAATTTTGACGTCAATAAATTTTATCAAAAGCCAGCTAAAGGATGCAGACTTCTGATAATTATTATAAATTAAAAAAAAATGAGCTTCTATATCTAACTAATATATAAAATGGTAAAGTCACTGACTCACTGATTCATCAATGCCCAGCCAAAACTACTAATGCTAAAAAGTTGAAATTTTGCACACAGATTTATTTTACGCGGTAGACGTCCACTTAGAAAGGGTATTGCAAAACTCGCCCTCTAAGGGGGTAAAGGCAACCTCTAAAAATTAAATTATTTTTTTATTTTAAAAACTACTCAACTACTAAAAGTTCTAAGTAAAACCCCAAACCACGTCAATTTTATTTAATTTTTTTACATAATACTACTTTTTTTCGTATTGGAATTTTACCCTTAGGTTTTAAAAACACACCCCTACTACTGATTTATTAAGGCCCAGCCCTAACTATCAAAAATAGAAAGCTGAAATTTTGCATACAATTAGGCTTTCATTTAGGCCCCAGACGTCCATTAAGAAGGAATATTGCAAAACTCACCCTCTAAGAGGGTAAAATCAACCCCTAAATATTAAATAATTTTTTAGTACAAAAACCACTGGGTTTAATAAAAAAAGGCCAAAGCACGTTGATTTTATTTAATTTTTGTATTGAATACCCCTAACGGGTAAAAACACCCCTCACCAGATCTCCTAAACCCTCCGTCGTGAAATTTTGAAATTTGGCATGCATGTTTGCTTTGCGGTCTTGGTGCAAAATAGTAGCGGGTGCTATAAAAATCTCTTGCTAAGGGGGTAAAGTCATTCCCAAAAAGTTAAAATATTTTGTATTCCAAAAAGACAGATTGAATTCGCCGAATCTTGTCGATTTTACTTATTTTTTTAGATAAACAATTTTGTTGTGCTTTCAGATGTTCGGACCGCATGACCTAGCGTGATCTAGCCATCCTTTTTTATCTTCCGTATTCTTTATTGTTATTCACAGGGGCTAAAAATTGCGCAAAGTGTAGAGATATAATTGTAATAATAAAAATGTTCTAGAAACTTCAAATTTTGCACAGAGGTTCCTTATATACTGTAGGCATGTATTGAGAAAGGGTTTTCAAAATTCAACTTCAAAGGGGGTGAAAGAGGGGTTCGAGCTTTGTATGGAGAAAAAATATTAGATGGTTCTATTAAGTCGAAACATCATGGAAGTACTCTAAAAAATATATCTCTATATTGTGACACTGCCCGAAGAAAGGATGCTCATGGTCAAATTTTACGGGATTGAAGTTTTAAGGAATTTGCAACAAGTGAACTTCCCTCTTTACGTTAAAAGGTGTCTGATATCTTTATCTTTCAAAATATTGAAGATGTAGGACAAGCAAATAGGGCATGTTAAACTGATAAACATGTTCGTCCAGATTCACTAAGAAAGTTTAAGATTTAGTACTGGTTTAAATTAAGATCTTCTAGTTGATCAGTTATGTTTTGACAAGTTTTTGTCCTGTCGTTGTTAATAAGACGTCATTGAAAATCTATGAATTATTCGGATATTTCAGCGATTCGCTTGGTTTTAAATGATTTTCATCTTGGAACCGGTTGCTAGAGTGAACTTAGTTCTATTATTGTCGAAAATGCGTACTAAAATTGCCCTTTTCTTTATAAATTTGCGAAAAAGCTCGGAAATAAATCCATAGTGTAATATTTAATTGTCTTATTCTTACAGTTGTCAGTTTAAAACTTTTGGTTGTCAAATTAGACCGGACTAGCGTTGGAGAATCTGGCTGTATGTATTTAGTAAACTTTTAAGTAAAATTTTTCTAGGGCACAACCCCTAGCGCTCTTTAATAAACCACAATAACATTTCTCTCTAAAATTAATAGGGGAGCCACTATTCGACACCTTCAAAAATTGCATGGTATTTCCTATGTCCCGGCTAACGATGCAACACCCTTTATACAACTGTTAGATAATAAAAAAACAAGGAAGAGAAGCCTGGATTACTGCTCGGAAGTAGCTTGGATTAATTCATGAATCATCAGAAGTAGTAAGCTCACTAACGAGTAGGTCGGAGTACTTCAGATATCTATTCAATATACAAAAATTATTAGTCCGCCATAACGGATCCTCCATTTTTAATTTCGAAAAAGGATTGCTAGATTCGCAATCGACATGGAGAGGCAACAATTTTCATTTACACTATTTTCCCTACTACTAGTACTACTAAAACATACCCCTTTCTTTTAGCTTTGCCTTGCTTAGAAAACAAATACTTATGTAATATTTATAGAAAGTACAACTTACGTTTCTACATACTTGGCAAATTACTGAAAGTGAACACTAATCAACGATAAAATATCAATACTAACAAAACTGCACACTTTTTTAAGTGCAAAGAGTTGTAGTTTTATTACAATTGTTGGGCACACAACCAACACAAGTCATTAGTTACACTTCTGCAGTATTGCACTAGAAGTACCTACCTCAACTGTTGGTGTATTATTTGTAAATAATTCCGTGTAAGTACATCCCAAAATTGTTTACTTTTAAATTCGTTTTTTTCACAAATGTGATTTTAACCGTGAGCAATCCTTTCTTCGGGCAGCGTCACATATATAAAAGAAGAAACTGACTGACTGGTTGACTGAGGTATCAACGCACAGCCCACACCACTAGGTCAACAAACTTGAAATTTAACACACATGTTTCTTATATAACTAACAAAGGATTTTTCAATATTCAATCCCTAGGGGGTGAAATAGGAGTTCAAACTTTTTATGGAGAAAAAATATAAGATACTCCTATTAAGTCGAAACTTCATAGAAATACCTACTCTAAAAAATGTTTAAACACGTGTTTTGCAGTTTTTTAATAAATTAACCCCTAAGGGAGTGAAATGGGGGTTCAAAGTGTGTAATAGAGTAATAGTCCGAGATCCGGCTGCGAGATTACTACGTTCATCGACTTTTTAATCAAAATCTAATTTTTACATATAATAATGGATGGGGGAATATATTTTTGCCAGGGTGCCTATCAAAATGTGGCCGCTAGTATTTTTAATTAAAATAATATTAATTGATTTTTTCGAGAAAATTTAATTCACTTAGTTTTAAAATAAATCATAATCCACTTCAAAGCAATATATGTAAAGAACTTGAAAAGTTTTGGTTGCTGTCCCGCACTTGGCCGCAACCTCTTCGCAGCCAGGTGTAAACAGGTATTGCTTTGTTACATTTATACGTTTATTAGGTATATTCATCAATTATATAGCAAATTAAAGTTAATTTTTTTCTGTGTGATGGAATACCTCTGCCTATGTAAAAGTGGCCGCAAATAGGGTTTGCTAGCTGTTAAAAATAGATTACAGTGAAAGGGAGTTAGCGCGCTACATAGTTCGTTAGACGAGGATGGTGATTGCCAGCTGTCCGAGTTTTTAATGCCAATGCCCATGCGTCGATCACTAGTGTTCTCAACTAAAGAGCAACATTCTTATTCTAACCATTTTGTTTTGGAGCTCTTAATACACAACGTTGTTTTATTCAACTTTACATATTATTACGTTTGTTAAAATAAATCTTAAATTTAAAAAAATGAAGAATTGTTTTCTGTGTAATAAAAAGAATAATGTGCTTGACTTTAATAATGCATCATTTAAAAAGTGTTTATTAATGTTACTGTTTCGTCGTAAAAAAAATATAAGTACCATGACATTTTATTAACAGTGGAATCTACGGACAATTAATTTCGGATATCATAGAGAATGTCTGAAAAAAATTACAGTTTTAAAACTAAAAGATAAGCAAGAATTTGAAGATTTTTGCAAAACGCAAACCATAAGTAAAATTTTTAATTTAACTTAAGAATGATTTAATTTATAGATAGTTACTATACATATAATATATCGGTACCTCAGGTATCTGTCTTAAAAATGATGTTTGTTATTGATATTAAAGGAAAGACGATTCGATTTTTTATTTAAGAATGGATGTTTTGTTATATTTGAATAATTGAGTAACTAAACAAAAATTTATTAATTATAATTTTTTTTGGAGTATTATAAAGTCGTTCCCACTACTGTTGGCGCCGTTGGTTGAGAACACATTGGCATTAAAAACTCGGACAGCTGGCAATCACCATCCTCGTCTAACGAACTATGTAGCGCGCTAACTCCCTTTCACTGTAATCTATTTTTAACAGCTAGCAAACCCTATTTGCGGCCACTTTTACATAGGCAGAGGTATTCCATCACACAGAAAAAAATTAACTTTAATTTGCTATATAATTGATGAATATACCTAATAAACGTATAAATGTAACAAAGCAATACCTGTTTACACCTGGCTGCGAAGAGGTTGCGGCCAAGTGCGGGACAGCAACCAAAACTTTCAAGTTCTTTACATATATTGCTTTGAAGTGGATTATGATTTATTTTAAAACTAAGTGAATTAAATTTTCTCGAAAAAATCAATTAATGTTATTTTAATTATAAATACTAGCGGACACATTTTGATAGGCACCCTGACAAAAATATATTCCCCCATCCATTATTATATGTAAAAATTAGATTTTGATTAAAAACTCGATGAACGTAGTAATCCCGCAGCCGGATCTCGGACTATAAAATTGTTATACCGCGGACGACGTCGGCGTCGGGGGCGAAAGCTACTCTTTTTATATTATTCTAACAAACAAACAGATTTTCGCATTTATAATATAAGGACTATGTTATTTTAAATTTCAGAGTCCGAATAGTATAAGAACAGAGGCGATGTTATGCGACATTATTATTAGATTTATGTTTGGGGTATTTTTGTGAAAAAAAACTAAAACCGCCGCTCTTCGCAAAATGTCCTGAATTTACCATATACCTTTCCTGGTCTATTGAATAACTCTCAGTTGCAGTATTTCGAGCCAAACCTTTATTTAAACCCTTAAGTCATTAAACTTTAATAACAATACAAAGGCGACTGACCATCTGTATTTTTCGGTTCATTTCCCAATTTGGTAAACCAAATCCAAAGGGACAAAACAAATTGTAGGCAGGGGATTTTAAAAGTTAACTCCGGTCACTCGGATATTTCTTTTCAGTAACTGCTTATATTGATTAACAAGATTTTATTATTGCGTGATTTAGATATTAGCTATATGATATGATATAATATGATGATAGCTAATGATTTGTGGTTCAATCACTAGATCAGGTACTAAGCTTAGATTTTTCTTCGAGCTCGGAAATACTTTTTCCAGTTAGTCGACCTTACCTAGAAAATTGTCCCCACCATTCTCTCTCTCTGACGCGACGTGTTATAAGTAATGTGTCTCTCGTCTATATTTTTATGGCTTCTGTTTCGAACAACTATCTTTAATTATGGCTATATTCACCAAAACCAGGAGCACTCCAAATTATCTGTCCCTTAAGTGTCAAAATGCAGAAGCTCAGAGCATCCAGTTTTTCGTTCGTATACCTGGGAAGTCCAAAGTGTGGAACATTTTTTCCTGAGGAGGTTTGCCTTTTCTCGTCCCCCGTCAGTCATCCCCCATCGCCCTTCTTTCAAGGCATTCACGATATATGTATAAGTATTTTGGCTTACTCACCATATAAGAAAAAGTAATACAGACTTAATATAGGTAATTTGTAAAGTAAAGTAAAATTTATTGATGCTCCCAAAGTATAAACTTTTTACGCAAGTCAAAGGACGGTACTACATACAATGTAAAAACACCAGTACCACAATAACTAACACAATGAAAGTTTAAAATTAAACATTAGAGATTTTAAAATTTTAAATAATACATTCCAAAAAACAAAAGCCTGGTTTTACACATAATCTATGTTAGACCAAATTTGCTAATAAAAATTCATCTATACTATAGAATGCATTTACAGTTAATATGTAGATCCTTCACTGATTGGACATTATTATGTTTTTTCATTTAAAGTTCTAAATTGTGGTTGAATTTGGTAAAATTCTTTAATTACTGTCACTGGATAATTTTTTAAAAATCATCTGTTTGAAGTTATTTATTTTTCTATATTGAAGATTTCCATTTTCCATTTTGAAGATTTTGTCAGGCATTTGTCTAGCACCATATACGTCACATAGTATGTCCATATTTTATCTGAGTTTTCGATAAACCAGAAATTGAAATGACGTGTGTTGGGATGTGCCAAAAGGGTTTCATATTTCAGAAATGCAACGCACAGCCATGAACACCACTAAGCCCAGAAACTTGAAATTTTGCAGAGGTATCTTACATAACGTAGGCATCCATTTAGAGAAGGTTTTTCAAAATTAAACCCACAAGGGGGTGAAACAGGGACTTTGTATGGAGAGAAAATATTAAATGATCCTATCAACTCGAAACTTCATAGAAGTACTCTAAAATATAGATGTTTAAACACGTGTTTTATAGCTTTTATTAAATTAATTCCTAAGAGGGTGACATAGGGGTTCAAAGTTTGTAATGGAGGAAAATTTTTATACCGCTGGCAAAACCTAGTATTCTATACAGAATACATATAATAGTATTTTTTAAAGGTTCATTGCATGCAAATATATGAATTTGAAAGAGTCGTATGGGTTCCTACTTTAGAGCTAAAGGATGTTAAGTCCAACAGCAGAATTTTTTTGGTAAACGATTTAAAGGAATTTTACTCGAATGGTTAAATACCCTGTAAACTTTTACCTCTTCAACTATAATGAATAAGAAAAAAATATATATACCACTTACCAGAAGAACAAGAAATAATGTAATTTAATATTAAAATTACCACTGAAACTTACTGGTTTTGTAAAACAAGCCTTGTTGCCTGTTTCTACACGTACTACCAGTGGATTATTTTATATCTTAAACATTTTTCATTTGAGCATAAGCATATTTGTATTTTGATAATAAATTTGTTTAAATTTTTCAATTATTTTAAAAATTTTGTCTAACTAAATACTATCCATAAGTTCACTTTAATGATTTGGGTTCTTTAAGCTAAATGGCTAATTTAACAAACAAGAGTGTGCATGTGTGCCGCTAGTTACAGACAGTGAGCTACCGTTTTGGGACCCTAAGTTCTCGTTAATAAAAGTGCCGGAAGTAAATCGTATTAGACTCTGCTTGCACACGTCATTAGTGTCATATCCAGCAGGAAAACAAATGATATTCTTCTA
Organism: Philopedon plagiatum; assembly: GCA_963971165.1. Taxonomy (NCBI): domain Eukaryota; kingdom Metazoa; phylum Arthropoda; class Insecta; order Coleoptera; family Curculionidae; genus Philopedon; species Philopedon plagiatum. Next base: position 65,938,688 of record OZ020194.1, read on the forward strand.
CCTGATTGGACAAAATGATGCGGAGGAACAGAAAGGTAATACATTTTATTTTTTAGGCAGGTACTTTAATCTAAACCAGGGATGTCAAAGATACGGCCCGCGGGCCATGACCGGCCCTCAATACATTCGGATGCGGCCCGCGCCGTGGTGTCGTCATGGCAACGCGCGGAACGGAGATGAACAACAGGCTTCGTTCGCCCCGCGCATCGCTGTCCCAAGTTTTAGTCTCAGTAGTTACACAGACAGGCGTTGATTGTACTTGTTGTGTGTAATTATAATTTATTAGCCTGCGCGTTACGTCTATTGCAATGTCTTCTAATAAACGGCGGAAAGTTGATAGCGAGTGTCGAGTTTTTCAAACTAAGTGGGAACTTTCGTATTTTTTTATTGAATGGAAAGACAAACCACTCTGCTTAATTTGTAACCAAACAATTGCTGTATGCAAGGAATTCAATTTGAAGAGACACTATGAAACCAACCATAAAGAAAGGTTTGACAAATTCTCCGACGAGACCAGGCTAGAAAAACTAGGAAGTTTGAAAAGTAAACTTAAGGGACAGCAATCGTTCTTTATGAAGGCCAAAACTGACAGTGAGAATGCGATGAGAGCGAGTTATGTAATTGCACTAAAAATTGCAAAGAAGTCGAAACCTTTTAGTGATGGCGAATTTGTAAAAGAATGTATGTTAGATGTGGCTGATATTTCATTCGCACCCCAGAAACAAGCTATTCAAGATATACCTCTATCAAGAAATACCATTGCTGCCAGAGTAAATGAGTTGGCGGATAATTTGCATAATCAACTTAAAGAAAAAATTAAAGAATTCATTTGCGGCATCATATTCCATTGCGGCAGATGAAAGTACTGACATCAAAGATACAGCGCAGCTTGCTGTGTTTATTCGCGGAATCGATAAAGACTTTATCATTACTGAAGAACTATTAAAATGTATACCTTTGAAGGATACTACTACGGCCCAAGATATTTATCAGGCGATTGAGCAATTAATTCAAATTAATGAACTTGATTGGGGAAAATTATGCAGTATTACGACTGACGGTGCATCGGCCATGGTTGGAAAAAATGCCGGTGTTGTGACGAAAATATATAAAAAAATTTCAGATGAAGCTACACCTGAACACAAATTTGTTGGAATTCACTGTATCATTCACCAAGAGTCCTTGGCATCTAAAATACTTAAAATGGATCATGTCATGAAGCCAATAATAAAAATTATAAACTTCATTCGGAGCAGAGGCCTAAATCACCGCCAATTCATACAATTTTTAAAAGATCTCGATGAAACACATTCAGATATTCTATACTTCACAGAAGTTTGTTGGCTTAGTCGCGGTGCAATGTTAAAACGATTTTTCGAATTGCGTCAACATATTGTTACTTTTATGACTCAAAAGGGAGAACCAATTAATCGTACCGACGAATGGTGGCTTGATTGCGCTTTCCTGGTAGATATGACGGAACATTTTAACAACTTAAACCTTAAACTTCAAGGCAAAAACATGATTGTCACGCAAATGTACTCAAATATACAGGCGTTTGAGATAAAATTGAAGTTGTTGGAGGCTCAGTTGCGAGATGAAGCACTTCACCACTTCCCTAGTATTCGAGCATGTGGTACGCACAATACAGAAAAACTATCAGAATTTGCTAATCTTTTGCTTGACCTTATAGCGGAGTTTGAAAGTCGCTTCGCAGATTTTCGCGAACTGAACTCCTATGAATTTCCTCTGTTTAATAATCCATTCACTTTTGAAGTTGCCAAGGCGCCAACGTACATGCAAATGGAACTAATAGATTTGCAATATGACACTGTTTTAAAAGACAAGTTCAACGAAATTGATATTTTTACATTTTATTCAAAGTATTTTAAAAGTCATGGCAATTATCCCAATATGAAGAAACAGGCTGCACGTATTTTATGTATGTTCGGAAGTTCATATATATGTGAACAGATGTTTTCAACAATGAAAATTAACAAGTCCAAGCACCGTTCAAAACTGACAGATGAACATCTTCAAGCTATTCTTAAAATCAGTACATCTGATTTGACACCAAACATCGACGAAATAATGAAGCTGAAGCGATGTCAAGTATCTGGGTCATCGAAATAGTTACTAATCCTAATTGCTATGTAAAGGTATATCATAATTATAACTTTTTATATTTTAGATTTCCTTGAATAAAGATTTCTGTATTGATATAAAAACACACTTTTTTTGAAGCCGGCCCCCCAAGCATGCCTCGAAAAAAAAATGGCACTCAAGCAAATTGAGTTTGACACCCCTGATCTAAACAATCGTATACAAAAATGGCGCCGTTCAAGAAACATACATATGATGGAAATTTCTATGTAGAGAAAATGTAAAAAATATCATCTGTTTTTATATTGATGATAATTCCTTAAAAATAGTAAAGTCATGTTAAAATTTGTTGCCATTTTAAAAAAGCAGATCTTGTTTGCTATCAAAATTTTATTGATTTTAGAATTATAGGCCATATTGGTTTACCAAGAGTGTTCAAAAAATTTGTGGGTAAATAAAAAATTGATTTTATTTTTCCTGGCTAGCAGAAAAGTATGCATAATATGCAGCTGGCTATTCAGAAATTAATTAAACTCTGCTATCAAACCAGGTCTGCTTTTCAAAGTGGTTGTGCAAAATAATATTGTTTTTATTAAAAAAAAATATCGAAAAACAATAAACGTCTGTTTATGACAGAAAAATTTTATTTTCATGATTTGGTTGGCACTTGTTTTTAAAAACTTGATTAGTTTCGGTGATTTACAAGGTTTTTATCGGCTTGCAGTACCTTATATAGCTCTATAGAGCCCCTATTTGAAAATAACCATAACATGCTTAAAATTTTGAACATAGAAGTAATTAGGTCTTTCGATTTGTCATAAATATACGAGCTACGTATTTCAAATAACAAAGTTAAAATATTTGCCGGCATATCGGCCATTTTGATTTGGATATAAGTACCCGAAAGTTACAGCAAAATGACAATGCACTAAAATTGTTAACAAATTAATACTTTTCGTCGAAAGCCGTACCCTGATATCTCTTTCCATTCCGAAGTGATTTAAGATCAAGGGCCAAAGTATATAGCTGGATAGCCTGGATACACAACATTCATAAACACGTACATAAACAATCTATTTAAACATCTTGTGAATAAATCTAGATGTCTTTTAGAGTCTACAAGACTATCAGTTTAAATATTAGATAGTTCCTAATGTTAATTGATTTTACTTACCCTTAAATTCTCCAGAGTGTGATAAGTATGCAGTATACAGCACTCCCTCCTAAAAGCACCCCAATTGCCTATTTACTCCTCCCTATAAGAAATATCCGGATGATGAGAATACTGCATTAATTCACGTAAGTGGTTGGGTATTATTTGCATCAGATTATCCATTCGTTTTTTTTAACTTAACATGGAAAAAACTGGAAAATACTTTCATGCCAAATTCGTTTGCTGTCTAAAACTAAGGACTAAATTCAGTTGTCAGGTTGCAGGAATGAGAACATAATATTTTTTTTCTTGTCAATATTAACGCATGTCGACGTACTTGAGGTACATACAGGTTTAAAATAAATCGTTTTACTTAAAAAAACATACAGTCAGTCTTGTGAAGTCAGTTAAAAAAAATGTATGACTGATTTTAGTAAAAATTTAAGAAATAGGAATTAGAAAATAGAGCCGCTTTAATTTCATCCCATATACAGTGTACTTAACAGTAATTTTTTTTCGTAAACTTAGTAATAAAGAAGTTTTTCATTTGTAGAAAACATTCTCAGACACGTGAAACTTTTTAGAACAGAAGGCTAGGACCATAAACTTATACATATGTAATTCTAAGTAACATTATCTTACTACCTTTTGCTCTAAAATAAAAATAAAGGGTACTTCTCTCGCAATTTCAGATTTTTCCTATTTTTTTAGTCATTCGGCCTTCTATCTATCGGAGAGATTACAATAAATACAAAAAACATCGGGTGTTTAGACAAAACCTTTACATTTTTGAATTCTTTGAGTAAAAGTAATATTTTATAAGGTTTTTGACAGTTTGTCGAAAAAAGATTTCCAAATGCGTTAGTTTTCGTTGGCAAATCAAAAAATCCTAAATTCATGGGTTGTGCGCTGACCTCCTTTTCATTTAAGTTCTTATTTACATCCCTACTCATAATTCTTTTAAAAGGAAATAGAAATTTTACTTGGAAAAATGCTTTCCAAACTCCATAAAAACAGCATAAAATTATAGCTTAACATAAAACGGTTTTATTCGTTTCTGCTCTGCCCTGCATTAATCCCTTGGGAATCTAAAGTTCATCCACCCTTTTTGCGGGTCACGAAAGAGAAACCGAGGAAATTGCATTCTGTAAAATTGATTATAAGACGATCAACATTGTCGACATGCCAGCAAAAAGAAAATTGCTAATTTGGTTTTATTGTGATTATTTTTGGGCGCTACACGCTGTATAGCATGGTTATAATAGAAAGCCTAACCGTGTAGACTTATTTTTTAATATTATAAATAATAAGGTATTTATGATGCCAATACAGTAACTGTCAGAGAACTTTTATTTAATCACACGACAAACTACGTGTTCCGGCTAATTAAATTTCGGCCTCTGAGAGAAAAACGATACTTGTTATCTGTCATAGACCCTTTTACCAGTGGCGTGCCCTGCCTTTAGAGGCCGAAGGGACACAATGATTTGGGGGCGCCAAATTATTTTCCTTTTATTGGAGAGTCTGTGGTCATAGTAGGCAGTGAATCTCCAGGGGGGCGCCGTAAATTACTTTTCTTTTATTGGAGAATATCTGGTCATAGTAGGCAGAGAATGTCCAATGGGGCGCGAGGGCACCGTTTCGACGAGGGCGAGGGGCTTGCGCCCCCTAGTCCCCTCGACGGCACGCCACTGCCTTTTACCTATATTTTTAAGTCTTTTTTTCTTGGAATAAAGGTATTTTATTGTATTTTATTGGTAAATTAACTTATTATATTACTCTTATTACAATTCATTGCTGAAACTACTTTACTAAGGTCATCATCATCTTGTGTAAATGCGTTAAGGCTTCAGTATGTATTAAATTTTAACTTTCCAAACTCTTGTTCTACTAATAAAAACTTTACCGGTATGACATGACTTAAAGCCTGTTTACATTACTTGCAACTTATAGCATGAAAGTTATACCAAGGCAATTAATTGCATTGCATGGCCGTTTACACATGAAGCAATTTTTGTATGCAAGTATTCTGACAAGAAATGTCGCCAACTTTAAAAATATATCTAACTCAGCTGATTAAAAAATAGGTTTTTATTGTACATACTTATCTGCCACATGCTGCTTTTTGGGACATATCGGCTTTATTTTTTTTATAAGGACAAACAATAAAAAATATATTAAATTCGCAAAATAAACCACTCAAACGCCATTCAAAAAAAAAAAACGATACCTTTTGAGGTTATGTTTACTTTTTATATGGTTGGTGCTTCGAGATATTACTAGAAAAGTTACTAAAAATTCATGCTACTTGCAATTAAATTAGAACAAGCCCTAATTTCATGCAATGCAAGTAAAATTGCATTAGCTGATCGAAAAGCCAGAAACGCGCATGCTTGGAGGCAATTTTTTCTTGCATGGCAGCAACTTGCACGAAATGTAAACAGGCTATTAATTAAAGGTAATGTTGGGCCACTTGAATGTAAATTTTTTGAGTACATTTACGTACTCGTATATTAGTTATTGTTAAAATAGTACCTTTTTTACCATATCTTTCAAATACTACAAACTTTTAGGGAAAAAATTTTTAATTCTCGGTACACCGCCCTCTGGCGTCTGGGCAGTGAAGTTACATATAGGGTCGGATTATGGATTTGCCAAATGTGATTTGTGCGTAAAATTTCAAGTTGATTCCGCAAGCATTAAATCCAGTAGGACAAAAAGAAGCAGCTTAATTTTTTGGAGTTTATTTTTTAAGTTTTAAATTAGGCAGTTGGGCAGACTATTATAGTTTACAACTTTTAACTATAGTTCACAACTTTTACTATAATTGTTTACAACCAAAATTATAAAAATACGTTAACCAAATTTGGAAAAAGTGAAGTCGTAAAAACGTTTAGTAATCGTAGATTAGGCGTGCAATAAAAAGGATCACTCAGCGTCGAGTCCTTAGTTGGTGGTCGATCTCGTCCGTTAATTTTGATTGTTTTGATAATCGTCGATGTTTGGAGATATTTATTTATTTTTATTGGTGAAACCCTTAAGGGTTAAATATACACCTCCATAAGTAATATAACGGTTGTTAAAATGTTGTCCGATGTTACAAAGAATGCCTAGAGCACTTTGAGAGGCATTCATTAGTTATTCGGCTACACATGTCATTCGCAGATTCGGGCTGAATGTGATGATTTTTGTATTTAAATATTCCTACAGAAAAATTCTAGTAGAGATAAGTCAGATGATTTTCGATACACCCCCTTCTTGCAATCCACCTTCCAGGAAACGTTTCGTTCGGGTAATGCGTGATGAGGAGAAGCGCTGCCGTTCTGGAACACCACATTTTTTTCTTGGTAACGCTGGTCGCTTTTAATGTTTGTGTATTTTTGGAAATCGTATAATTGGCTAGATTTTTCTTACCTGGAAATTTAAATGGAGATATAGGAACTAAGGTTTATTGCAAAGTGCTAGTTATCCAACATTGAGAGACATTCTGGAAAACGACGGGCATTACCAAATGTGATATTCTAGGAAAACGGCGCTCCTTCCCATCGTGCATTACAAGTATGACAGTTTTGGACAGGGAAATCGTCTGAAAGAAGTGGATTAACCGAGGACCACTCGGCTTATTTTTATTGGATTTTTCTCTATAGGGGATTTAATTCTTGGGATGATAGATGAATATAAACCGAAGCTGAATCATTTATGAATACTTCCAAAGCACTCCAGGTATTTTTAGCAACGTCCGACATTTTGAACAACTGTTGTATGGAGGTGAATGGTGCACATATCCAAGATTTAATAAATTAACACGTACGTACTAACCATTTCTTTGATTTACTTTCTAAAATATATTTGCTCTAAAACCAGTGGCTCCTAACGTGAATCGCGGTTTTACAAGGAATTAACACCATTTTTGTCATTTAAAACATTCAGGGTTGACATTTTGCGGCGACTTTACCCCTAATGGTTCAAAAGGTTCAAAATTAAATTTAATTTTTTCCCGCCTTCTTCCTTCACAGTTTCTTCTGTTTCCTTTTCTTTTCTGTATGTGTAGCCATTATTTTGTCTCAACAACCCATTTTATTCATTGCTATGGACATGTATCATCGCCACGAACAGTCTTGTAGTCCGTGATAATGATGTCCATAGAAATAGTAAAATAAACAGTTTTAGATTTTTTCCCCATAATATTACCTTTAAGCAACTACATGGAAGCTCTTTATAAGTTAAAAGATCTGAAAATCTTAAAATTTTACACTAAACTCTAAAAAGGTAGTTCTCACGGTAGTCTCGCTAGTTTCATTAACAAAATACGTGCCTTATTCACAACGTTTCTCAAACTTTTCTAACAACACAACGAGTGTTCACACTAATAGTGTTGACTTACACTAAGTCAAGCAAGCGCGCAACCACTTGCCTGGTTTAAGGGATTTTAATAGCACTCCTGTGTATTTTTAATGCAAAACAGGGTTGCCCACGGCAGCATGCGCGCCCGCAGGGGGGCAGGGGGGACCGTAGCCCCCTGATATTTTGAAATAGTCATACCTTTTAATTATTAGTGGATTTGTATAACTCACTACAAATAAAATCTTTAAAAATATATATTTTTTTTATTTCGCCCCCCCCCCCCCTGACAAAAAAGTCTGCGGGCGCTTATGCACGGCAGTGATAGCTTTTTTGGTTACAAAGAATAATGCAAATATTTCCGAAAAACTAATGTTTTTAATAATAGTTTGTTCTTGGGAATTGCTAGATTTATTTTTCTAATAGATGCTTTGCTTTGATGCTAAAACAACAAACTTTAATTTACCGGTGCATAACGGTATTTTTATAAGTCGCATAGATTACAGTCCACGGTGATGATAAATTGGGGTAATTTTTTAATTTTTTGAGGACGTTGCAATTTGAATAAAACTAACTTTAATAGGCTTTGGTAAAGCGTATTTTCCTGCTGTAGGATTTATATTTTAACTTACGAAAAAAAATTCGTTCTTTTAATTGGTTACAACAAATTTCAACAATTTGTTAGAATCACCCTAATACACTATGCCAGTACAACAGGCCAATAAATAATGCTTCCGTTAAAAAATAGTAAATATAAAAACAGGTGCAGAAACCTTCATATACAGGGTGATTCAAGGTGGATGGTACGTTAGACGTATCTGGCGAACCAGTCAACGAATCGTTCTGAAAATTTGGTGGTTTACCTAAACGAACATGCTCTGCCTGCCTAAAATATTTTTGACAATGCAAGGTTGCCGCTTGTACTAAAAAGTAGTATAGCAACTGTGATATTTTAAATAGAACACCCCATATATTACTTCATTTTCAAAACCGCTATCAATTTCTTAACAAATTTCTTTAACGTTGTTTTATACTTATCTCTTACCGTTTCTGAAATAATAATTAATTTCCAATTTTTTTGGCGGAAAACGTTACCTTAAAAAATGCTTATATTTTAGAACTTCAAAATATTAAGACCCTGAAGGTTTGTGAAAAGTTAAATAATAACAAGGGAATTTTTACCCTATGCCCAAATCTTAGTTGCAGTATACAGGGTGATTTAAAAACACAGTTATTTTGGTTACTTGAAAAGTGACCGATCAGTATATATTTTTTTAAAATGTAACACTCTGTATATTATTACTGATTTAAAAAGCTACTTAAATTTGGTCTTTATTTTTGTCTATTTGTCTACCTAGCTAGTCAAGTTTCTGACTTATAAGCCATTATTTGTAAAATTTTCTCAACAATTTAATTTCCACACGGATTTTAGTAAGTATGGCATGACAAAATAAGTTTCATATAAAAGTCATGTCACTTTCGTTATCGTTTTGATATTTTATCAAGTATTACTGATACAAGTGGTAAATACCGTTAAAAATCATGGAAGAAAACTATTCAAATACAGTTCTTATGAATTCATTTATTTTATTTGGACAATGTGATAAAATTTTCGCTAGAACATGTATAAATTTTAATGAAATGTTCCCAAACCTACCGCCAATGAACGTCAGAAAATTTGTACGAATCCAGAACAATTTTACTGAATTTGGTTCAACTTTAAAAGCGCCGTAACTTCTGACGAAGACCACCAGATTAATGTTTTGGCATATTTTCAAGCATCTCCTCAGTCTTCAGTGCGATGTGCTGAATATGATTTAGGTATAACATATTCATCATTTTAAAGAATTTTAGAACAGAATAACTTCATGATTATAAGTTTACTAAAGTTCAAGCCATGAAGCCTGAATATCCTCAACAGAGAGTCAAATTCTGTGAAATGTTCGTGCGCACCCAAGAAGATCCAAATTTTTTAAATAAAACAATTTGGATTGATGAATCGAAATTTTCAACTGAAGGGATTTTCAATAGAAGAAATAGTAATTTTTGGTCAAGATATAACCCTCACGACACCAAGGAAGTTGGAATTCAAGAAAAAATTAGTTTTAATGTTTTCTGCATGTTAACGGACAATCAATTACAGTACATAATAACAGTTGCCGAAAACTTCGTAGATAATCTGCCCCTTGAAGATTATCGAAGCTGTTGGTATCAACTTGATGGAGCTCCTGCACATTGTACAAGAGAAGTTACAATAGAACTTGATAGGATTTTTGACGACCGTTGGATAATACGTTTGGGATCTTGGAATTGGCCTCCAAGATCACCGGATCTCAATCCAAGAAGAGTTGCTACTTCGAGTTACTTATTTAGAGATCTAGATCCAAACGAACTTATATTTTCTACGACGAATGCAGGGAACACCCGCATTTTAAAGAGCTTATGTTAAAGGAAGTTGTTAAGAAATTAATAGGGCTTTTGAAAATTAAATCATATACAGGGTGTTCCATTTGAATTATCAAAGTTGCTACTACTTTTTAGTAGAAGCAGCAACACTGCATTGTTAAAAATATTTTAGACAGGTAGAGCATGTTCGTTTATGTGAACAACCAAATTTTCAGAACGATTCGTTAACTGGTTCGCCAGATACGTCTAACATACCATCCACCGTGAATCACCCTGTATAAGGATAGGATTATCTTTAGACCGATGTTTCACCATAGTTACTTAACGTCCTTGAAGATGACGCTGAGGCGCTGGATGCGATGGCGGTAAAAATAAAATAAAAAAGTAATAATTACACATGCCCAATTAGGACTTGATTGTTCGTTGTATTATTTTTAAGAGTCATTCTGTGAAATGTGTTTCGATATTACACGATCCTTTAGTTGTATCTTGTGAATCGAACGGTATAAAAAAGCAAGTCACTGTGATAAGTATAGCTTACTTGATATACAAGTCATTAGACCTATGAGTTGGCGAGGTCTAGTAAAGTTTCCATTCCCTAATATGACTACTTTTTGTAAAGAATTATTTAATTACATGTCCAAGCTTTGATTAATAATGAAATGCAAAGCAAAAATGCAAATAATTTTTTTATTTATTATATTGTGAAAGAAGATTTTTAACCACAAAAGCATTATTAGCTTAGATCCAAAGTAATGAAGCTATTATAGCTAATATAGCTATTTTCACTGTTTTTACTCAGAAAAGTAAGGCTCGTTTCAGCAGAAAAATAAGAAACTTAGAACATAGCCATTACTTTGTCGCATAACTCCAGCTGTCTGTTCCTAAATATCTAAAGTGACCAAATTATAAAATTTCTTGATTCAAATGCGAAGGCATTTTTCATCCACCGCATAGGCTTCAGTCTCTCAAGCCCATATCAGTAGGTTTCATTCCCTTTTTTCCTAGACACCTAAAACACATTATAGGTTGTATTGTTTCAACTTGGGTTTTGGGTATTTTTGAGCATGAGCGAATGAAACGCAGTAATTCACGAGAGCATGAACTCAAAGTAGAAGTGTCAGCAGGGGCGGATTGGGCCACCGGGACACCTAGACAGATCCCGGTGGATTGGGTTCCAGTGGACTGCTCCATGCTCCATATCATGAGGTAGAACCACGACGAGAGAAGAGGTCAGCACAGTAAAAATCACCTATACGCTATTTGAAAATTAAGTGCACGCATGGTGCTCACGTCACGTGCTGAATTTATTTTTATGTGATACAACTAAATCGCCAATTGCTGCAGCATCGTGTTTTACTTTGTTGAATTCACTAGCAGTGCTTTCCAATGAGTCATAACAAAGAATGAACATATTATGGAGTGATATAGGCGAGGAAAAAAATCCACGGCATAAAAGACTACGGTTAATAGGTGAAACTAGACGGTGGGCCAAACGTACTGCATTAAATAGCTTTTGGCCCGTATGGCGCATGTGAAACTGCTTCCTACAGGGTGTTATGAAATTCTCTGCATTATATTGAAACCGGTAAATGCTGGTATGAATTCAGACTGGATAAAAATATTCGTAAATGGCGCTTCATAATAAGAAAAGATAGATATCGTCCCTAAAAAAATTTTTTTAGTAACTGCGCACCACTAGTAATAAATACATGGCCATATAAGAAACAGCGAGAAACGTCAGTTGCAGAAAAAAAAACTTTTGTTTTGACGTCAGTACTCGCTGTGACTTTGCCGAGTCTCACTAGAATATTCCTATATAACAGGTTTGAAAAAATGATATTTTTGTTATCTTTAAAGTAAGAAATCATAGGTACTAGCTGTTTTAAAACATTCAATTTCAAAAAGTTAAAATACTACAATCCAGAGAACAGCTGTTCAAACCAAGACAAAAATTTTGTTCAACTAGGCCGACTCGAAGTTTTTAGAGGAAAAAGAGTACATATACAAAACTTTTAGTTCGAAATTAGCTTTAAAAAAAAATCCTAACACTTAAGTATATACCTTTTTATTTGCCTATTTTTATTCATATTTAACACAAGATTTGGCTTTTAATAGCAAGTTTATTTATATCGTCTTTAATTTTTAAGCGAAATTCCTCACAACTTAAATTATCTATAAACTTTACCTCCATAACCTCCTCCAGTGTTGAAACAGTCATTCGACTTTTTTCATCTGTCCAATAATTTTAAATTTCGCCAGTCTTTCGCAGTCTATGTTAGTACCAGGTAACGTAAAAATACTCAATACTAGTCAATACGATTTTATGATACAAGGAAAAGTTGTTTCAAATGCATCGTTGTATTTACGCTTGCCTAGCGCACTCATTACGACAAAAAAAAATCAAAAACTCCACAAAATAACTTTAAAAGCCAAAAGCGCGACAAATGACAAAGTGTTTTACCACGAGCTTCCAAACGATGCACAACGAGGCTCCTGAATGTCATCATTTAAGTTTTTACAGTCCACTTAACCTTCAACAACAGCATACAAATATGCAATAAATGTACACTAGGTTTGATTCACCAACTTGCTCGGCACTTGGATTTTTAAATACAGGAGTTCTAACTCCTGTATTTCGGAAGAATTTTAATAAATTTAAAGAAGTTTTTTTCTGTTTTGGCTATTAACTAAGCTGTTTTCATAGTTTGATTTTGTCTTCTTTTATTAGGGTGCTGATTTCGTTATTTAAGGATTGGTACTTATATAGTCCTCTTTGTCTAGGGTCAGATGGTACTTGTGCCATTTCGTTCTTTTTTGGTTAATTTTTTTCTTAATTTCTTTGGTGATCCAGGGCTTAGACTCATTTTTGAACACTCTGGTTTCTGGTATGTAAAGATTCACGAATCGATTTGTTTCTGACATAATGCTTTGCCATATCTCAGTTGTCAATTTATCGAATGAATCTTCATATTTTTCACAATAAAATTAATTATTTTTATTTTTTTCCCTTAATTAGTCATACAAACATAAAATATACATTCTTTCGCAAAAAAATACAAAAATTATTAGAAAAAATTGATAAAATGAAGAAAAATGTAGAAATGTAATATCTTTCACAATTCCAATGTGGTTGTTAAAAAATGAGATTCTAATGGTTTTCGGTGCTGCTGAGAATGAATCTCTGTTCAAAAAATTCAAAATTACTCATATAAAATGGCGAATATAACGTCACAAAATATGTACCTATATAATTCGATTAAAAAGTAGTCATTAAGTTCAAAGAAGTGTCCATATGAAACAATATGGAATTTCGAGGGTAGAAAAATACTTATTTTGAAAAAATTATGAACAATATTATAACCAAACAATTTTTATAAATAATATCTTTATTCATTGTCCTCATTCTCTATTTCATTCTTTGATATCACTGGTGCTGCATGCGAGCAGCTATTGTATTTGCATTGTGAACAAGCTGGAGGGCAATGCAAACCACTTTTCCTGCATCCACATGCTGGTCCACATCCGGTCTTACACGAACAAAAGATAATTTTCAGCAAATTTTCGGGGGCTGGTAGGTCAGTCATTGTAATTGGCTATAACAACTCATTCTCAATTTGCCATCCCTAATTTTTTGGTGAATTACTTTATCCTAACCATTCTTATGTGTTTCACGGTCGCATCATGTGTAGGCACCAATGAACCTAGATTGACACATCGATTCTCAGAGGTAGCTTTAATGAACGATTGGTACCGAAGTTGATTTAAATTGTTTATAGCTCGTAGAGCACCATTCAATCCCAAAATACATAAAATACCGGATCCAAAAATATACATAAGGCGCCCGGATATTTAAACGCTTCAGCAGCTTCTTGCATACCTTTGCGCTTCTCAATCAGCTTGGCAAAGATATTCTTGCCCTTTCTGTAAAACGCAAGCGTTGTGCCACATCCTGTGAATGCATATAAAAACAAGACGTGTTCTTTATTAATAGGTAGAGTTTTTTTAAGACTTTTATTTGAATAAATTTGTTGCGATGTCTGACCTTTTGCTGATTTTGGAAAATATATTTCTCTGTTGATTAGAGTTAAAGCGGGCAATAGAACTAAAACGTCGATATCCTCGGCAACAACTACTACATAATCCAATTCGATTTTAATTGATGTTTGTGCAATTGTCGTGCCAGCATCACCTTCTGCTTGACAGCTAAAAATATTATTATCAGCAAAGTGTTTTCGTATCATTTCAATGAGTTTATTCTTATCTTTGCTAGTCGCAATAAAATAATTTTCTTGGCGAATTCTGAGAGGCATGTTTCCTCCAATATCAAATCGGTTGAAGCATTCTTCAATGATCGAAGATATATTTTTGCAGATTTAGTGCATTCTTCAGCATAGCCGTCAAACACTGCAAAAGTATTACCGCCATAACTATTTGTTAAGTATCGTACGTAGTTACATATCGTTTTTTACAAAGTTTTCTTCCAGTTGCCATTTGAAAGGGTGCAGTAGCACTCCTTCATCAATAACATATGAAAATTTATCGATATCGTTTACATTTACAGTTAGCTGTGTAAACGATTCGTAAAATTTTGCTTTGTTTGTTTTTCGCATTAAACTTTCATCGAAGAGAGCTAAAGGTTAAGGAGCTAGCTCATAACTCATAGAAATATCAATATTAAAAGTTTTTTTTGTAAAAAAGATGTTTCTTTTCATTCTATAATTGAGAATTGTTTGTTTAAATAATCAAATAATTATTATTAGCAATAAATTTCTAATGTAAAAGATTGAAGTTCTTACAATTAGAAACTTAATGAAATAAGTTCCATAGAAATCCATTCACTATTATAGACGGGTTCTGAGATTTCAGATTTTTCACGGCTAACTGCACTGGACTGCAATCTCGTTGGAAACATGTGCGGCGTAGCAATACCATTTATATTCAATGGATATACAGTTTGGTTCATCTATGTCCTTCATTGTTTTGCTTCCACGATACTTTGTTGCGTAGGCCGTAGGCGAACAGAACGTCAAGCAACACCAACATACAAAATCCATTTTTTTTTAATTTTATTAGTTTTTTTTATTTTACTATAATCCAATGTGAAATGTAATAGCAAAACTAATAACCAGAATAGGCAATTGTATTAACTAAAATACAATATGAAATGTACATAACCAAAGCTCCCATAAAACAAAATGGTAATAATGACTTTGAAATTTTAAATAAAGTATGCACGAGCTGGATAAGTTTCATAAACAAGATATAAGTCAAAATATGACAAATTTAAAATAAAAGAAAAACTCAGCCTCACAAATATACAAAAATACTAGCATTAGACAAGAGTCCTAAAATAAAAATAAAATAATTCGTACTCCCTTTTTTCGCTCACCGACATGGTTTTTACCAGCAAGCAATTTTTTCAAATTCGGAAACAAATTCAAATCCGATAGGGCCAAATCTGGCAAATAAGGCGCATGAAAAACTAGTTTGAATCCTAAATAATAAATTTTTACCATGACAGTTACTGATTGGTACCAAGGAGCAGTGTCCTGGTAGACCAGAGATTTCTTTTTGGCTAAGCTAAGTACGCTGGCATAGTACTCTGAATTTATTATTTTTCTCTTTTCAAGGTAATCTATGGGAATAAAGCCTTTGACACCGACGTGTCAACTTTTTCTCTACAGATATTAAAAAAAAAATGCTCAAACGAACCAGGCTCTATTGGCTATTCCTAACAGAGCGCTTACAACCACAGAAACGCAGAATATTTAATTTTTTCAGACGCTCGTATACCAGAGAGTCCAAAGGTTAAAAGAGGAAGGAAACCCCTTGTAGAAAATAGAGGTTTTCCCTCCCTTTCTGTAGACACCAGTTATACAAAAGTACTTAAACTTGGGCAGTCTATATAATAAAAAGTCCAAGCAACAGCAGACAGGAAGATAACATAAAAACGAAACTCACGATCTCCCTTGGACGCAAGTGTGGCGTAATTATACCATTTATATACTACGGATACGTCTATGTCCTTCGTTGTTTCGCATCCACGATGCTTTGTTACGTATGTGATCAGAGCTTCAAGCAACACCACCATACACAATCAACTTTTTTTTAAATTTTATTAGTTGACTGTAGGTTAAGTCTCATTTGTCACTAACGACGCCTACGTGCTACGGCTAATCTATTTTTTCTCCACAGATATTTTTTAAGATTTGCTCTAAAAACCAGCCTCTGTTGTTTATTCCTAACAGAGCATCACATGTGCAACCCTTTACTGTACAACTACAGAATCCCAGAACATTCATTTTTTTTTCTTCTATACCGAGGGAGTCCAAATGATATAAACTCTTGGTACGAGCGAAGGTTAAAAGAAGAAGAAAAACATTTATAGAGAGGTTTTTAATTCTTCTTCCAACCTTCATTATTCACCACCCTTAATTTACATCATCCTTTTCTCTAGACGGACAAAAGTACTTGGATTTGTGCTCTCCTAGATAAAAATCCGAACAATAGCAGACAGGAAGATAATATAAAAATTGTATCTTTCATAATAACTAACTCTTCATTGCCGTTGACCCCGTTTACATCAACGTTTAAGTCGAATGGGAACACCATCGCACAGACTTTGTCCCTTGGAAACACTCAGCTTAAACAGTCCCGTTGGCTAACTTAAATTCAGTTAAGTTAATTGTAAATCCTTTGAACTTGTAACAGAAGTAAACAGAACTGGAATTAAACTGAAATAATACACGTGTCTCGCAATTTCACTCACAGTCAGATCCATTTTAGAAAATTTACGGGACACTACTTCTATAAAGTTCTATACTTCAATTTCATATTTCTTTCCTTTAAGTATGAGTGAAAAAACATTGTCCTCTCATCTTACAAGAAAGCTAAGTGCTGACATTGCAAAATAATGTGACTGGTATGGATAAAAATTAACACCCGATCAAATTTGTCGATATTAACAAACGTCACTATTTCAGAGTTATTTTAGATGAATTTTTTGATATCGATTATTTTACTAGAGAATTCTTAAACTACCTAGGGAAGAAAT